>OMKY01210599.1:0-10510 GCA_900302395.1 Bregmaceros cantori | reverse complement strand
TGCAAACTCTAGGCACTCTAGTGTAACTGAGTCCCAATCTTGTTCACACAATTTTTGGTCTATGACAGAATATAAGGAGACACGCATCTGCTGCCATTTTGTCCGTTTTGGTAGCCATTGTGGTGTCGACAGTTATCACCTGCGTAGGTGAGAGAGCCGAGAGTCTACAGCTGTGACACAAGTTAAAAAGATGAAGAAGAAGAAGAAGAAGGCTGTGAAAGCAGCCTGCTCTGTAATTTTTGTCAAACCGGCGTGAATTGTAAAACCGGCGTGAATGACCTGCTTAGTCAAGTGTCGATCGCCGTTAAACGACAAGAAGAAGAAGAAGACCTGCATAGTCAAGTGTCGATCGCCGTTAAACGTCAAGAAGAAGAAGAAGTATTTTCTGACTGCCGAAGCAGAGCAAGCTATGAAAGCAGCCTGCTCCGAATTTTTTGTAAAAACGGCATGAATGACGTGCTTAGTCAAGTGTCGATCTCAGTTAAACGACAAGAAGAAGAAGAACCAAGCACCAAAGAAGAAGAGCTAGGAGAGGACTGTAAGGCTTGTCCCAACCTATTTGGGCTGGCAGCAATAGTTGACGGTCTCTTGCATCCAATCATGCACATAACCCTTCAAACAAGACTCTGTGAAAGTGCGGTGATAGAAACTAAACGCACCCCCAAAGCATTCAAGTCAAAGTCAAGTCAAAGTGGACTTTATTGTCCCCATGGGAAAGATTTGTCTTGGGGTTCTCCCACTGCATTGTATACAGTAGACAATACTACACACATACATTCAAACTAGTGTTGCACCGATACCATTTTTTTGGTGGATACCGATACCTGATACTTGGTTGTGCAGTATCGGCTGATACCGACCGATACCGATACCACTGTTTGAAAAAAAGTGCTGTTGGTAGAAGCTTCTTTCCAAGGGCCGGAAAGAAGTTTCTAGTGTTATCACAGTCATTTTTACATGGAGTCTATGATTAATAGTAGTGGCGATAACACATTAATAATTATTTCTTTATTTTAATATGTTATTGTTTGGGTGATATTGGGGTAGTAACTGAAGAGTTCAGATGCAAAACCCCCTTACTCCACTTGACCACTTTTTGAGAAAAAGGCCATTTTTTATCAGGCCATTTTAGCCAGATGAGAAGATATACTGTATTTTAGACACTGCAGGGAGCGGGTTTTACTTACTTTACTTACATTTTTCACAAAAACATTTCATTTACATATTCTAGATTTAGACAACATTCGGGCAGTCGAAACCGAAAAATGGTCCGATACTGGGCGTAGGTACTCGCCGATACCGATACCACAAAAAAGGTGCCGATACCGAGTGCGCCCGATACCGATATCGGTGCAACACTACTGAAAAGTGCTAATTTCTCACAAAATCTTAAATAAATAATAGTACAATTATAATACCAATAATAGTAAATGCAGGTGCAGTGCTGAATGTGGCCACTAGATGTCAGTATACGTCGCCACTATACACTCCTTTCATAGGCACCAGTGGCACGACAATGCGTCTTTGGCACTAGAAGGTTCTATTCATTCAATTGTTCAATTATTGGCATGGGATCGTTCAGTACAAGCTTCCAGAACATCAATGCATGTGCTTATGGGTGGCACGGTGGCGCAGTGGTTAGCACTGCTGCCTCACAGCTAGAAGGTTCTGGGTTCGAATTCCAACCCGGACAGGTCCTTTCTGTGTGGAGTTTACATGTTCTCCCTGTGTCTGCGTGGGTTTCCTCCGGGCACTCCAGTTTCCCCCACCACCAGTTCTAGTTAACCTTCTCCAGTCAGTGCCCCCGGCCAAGGCGCTGGCTCAGAATTTGGAGTTGGCCCCCGGGCGCTGCCCACCGCTCCTCAGGGCGGGTTAAATGCGGAGGATGAATTTCACTGTACATGTGTGTATGCGGGACGAAATGAGGGACGTTTATGTTATGAATGCATACAGTTACAGTTTATGTAACATTTCTCAAGCATATACATTGAATATGTCCAAACCACATCATAGGCTATTTTGGAACAAAGCATCAACATCTGCTTGAGAACTACATACTGAGATTAAACAATTTAAGAATAAATAATGATTTCATATTCATCAATTCAAATAAAAGGGAAACTCAGATGTGGCCAAAATGTAACTTATCATTATATTAACAAAACCAAGCATGGTGTTTAACCCAGAGCACCCCGCCGAGAAGCTTGTCGCTTTTGCTGGGTACACCAAGGGGAATCTTATAATGAATCAAAATGATGTATATGTGTTTACTGAGCTCTATATGAGTTTGTTTGGAACACAGCACTGTTAAAATAATGTCTAAAATTGTGCTGCCCAGTAGCTCAGTCGGTTAGGCAGTGCAATGGAAAGCACGCATATGCCTTAATGGCGCGGTGAGTCGGTGGTTCGAATTTCCCGCATGTCTGCCCCCCATCTTCACCTGTTTCTACTAACCCTAATAAATAAAGCTTGGGGAAAAAACAGCCTGAATGGGCTGGAAAAAACATTAAAAAAAAATAAAAATAATAATGTCTAAATTGTGTATGAATACAATCATTGACTTGATACAACTGATTATCAGATGATTTATGTCTTCTTTCTAGTCCGGCTAGGTGCATGCACACTGATTCTTATTGGAACCATTCCTAAAGCATTTTCACTTGGGAACCGAGGACATTCTCACTTTTGTGAGTGCAGCTGTTTTGAACAATGAACATGCAGTCAACATACACTCCTGTAGCTATCTGTAGCTCCTCCCATATCTATACACAAAATGCTACGTCCCAAAGGTCTTTATAAAAAACATCTCAGCCCTTAGCCATTGCCATTTCAACAGTTAACAATTGTTTTGTTATGATTCGTACAGCGAGAATAAAAGAATAAAGGACTCAGTCAGGAATGCAATAAAAGTTTGGTTGACTGAATGGCAACCAATGCCGTCATCCGTTTCTCTGCAACACAGGAATCAAACACAAAACACTTGTAGCACACAGTGTGCAAAGGCAAACAAAAGCAATAGTGTACAGGCAATGAGAGTTTCTGAACACGAAGAATAAATGTCCGTAATAAACTAAAATGTCTTAGAGAAAGTAATCATCTCCGTGGTTGGGGATGTAGGTGATTCCTGCAGCAGAAGAGTAGACTCCGGTTACCTCGATGGCTGCTAAGCTAGGCGGCTAACAATAAGCTACACTGAGAGCTCAGGGAGTGTAGCGATCTGGCTATACAAAACATAGACTGTCTCCCTAAGTACTAACCGAGGAAGAACGGGGACGCTGCATGGGACCAGCGCCCGAAGCCCCTTTAGGAAGGGGACAGCAGCCAATCATGGAGCCGCTCCGGAGCCGAGTGTGACGAACACCAGCTGTGCTTGTGCGGTCCACGAACGAACCTGGCGCCTGGGTGCCGCCTGTGGACGAGCGGCTCATGACATGTTTCTTACGTTTGAGCGGTAAACTGTGGCTGTATGTGTCTAGCAATTGGGACAGGCCAGCAAGTCACCAGTCCTCGAATCTGTTGGCTATTTCAAATCCATATACCGCTTCGCTCACCGTTTTGCATAAGTGGTGATGAAATACAGTCAAAATCCGACTTGAAGTTACTCAGCGATGTGGTCACGTGCTTTTCTGGACCAATGGGACGGCTGCTTCCACTGGTAAGTCCAACATAAATGAGCAAATGGAACGGAACTACACGGAACCCCTCTATATGTCACAAAGAACAGTAGAGCATGATTAACTTTCTAACTAAATTTCAATGTTGTTATTTGCTTTGTGTACGTTTTGCTTTGATGCTTTTTGATCTTGATGTAATATGATGTGTGTGATGTGGGTTCTAGTCTGCTAAGTTTCTAATGTCGCCCCGGCAGCCAGTGCAGCCCTGCATCATAGCGATGCGAGCAGCGAACGTCCGCGAGTGTCATGCTTCGCCCAGGCAGACAGCAAAGTCCCGTGACGTGGCGAGGCGAACACCGGTACTCCGAGCGCAGCGTGGCTCGCCCCAGCAGATGCCGAACCCCCAGGTCGCAGCGATACAGGCCCCCGAGTGCTGCGTGGCACATCCTGGATCGGAGCGATGCCAACAACAGCCTCGGGGCGTAGCGATGCAAGGTGAACCGCCACATAGCAAAATCTCCCACAAGCAATACTTATGATATAAGCGTTTCCTCTTGCTGTATTTCCCTGGTGCTAAGTCATGTCTATTATTTTAACGACTAATCCATTGCCTGTGTGTGTGTGCTCTTGTATTAGTATGTGGGTATGGTTGTTTTAATGGGTTGGAAAGGTTGTGGTCAAGTGGTCCCTTCCTTTTATTCTCGTTGTTTTGCTTTGTCATGTTGCTGTAAAGCACTTTGAATTGCTCTGCATGAAAAATGCTATATGCCATCCAAATGGATAGTTGGTTGGACAAGTTTTAGTGTGAAAACTACAGGAAACAGGAAGCAGTGTGCCAAAAAAAAAGATGAAGAAGAACCAATCAACCAATCAGAAGTGCTTAGGGGTGTTATCGTGTCTCGAAAACCTATTTGAGTATAGATATTGCAATAATTTTTTTGGGGTCTCAACCATAGACGGTAAATAAAAATGGACACCGCGTTCGTTTTGATGTCCGTGCCTACTTCCGGCTTGGGATGGGGGGAGCGTTGTCTCCGGAAATCGCACCCTATGGTAGTTTCCAATGCAAATATTCCAATCTTAGCAGCCTGTTTAAACCTACTTAAAGATCGTTTCTAATTGATGTTTAATGTATATTGTCGGGATAATTAACGGTTCCTTGTGTGAGGGGGGTCATAATTTCACAAATGCGTCAGATTTGGCGTTAATACTTTTTATTTCAGCTCCCATAGGATCCCATTCATTCTGACTCTGTCGTTGGCGCCCCAACAGGACAGTACAACCGGAAGAAGTCGCGTGTGGGGTGTCTCTCTCTCTCATATAGTGTATAGCTCTCTCTATCTCTCCTTGTCCCGGATATACTGGTACTTTCAGCAATGGCACTGCTCAGTCGTAGGCTTCAACCCGGCTAGGATGAAATCAATAGGATGACGTCACGCACGCTGCGTCTACTTTATATACAGTCTATGGATGACGTCACGCACACTGCGTCTACTTTATAAACAGTCTATGGTCTCAACGATATTGCTGATCGTTTGAAAAGTATGCTTTCCACTTTTAACCAGGGCTTTGAACCGCTATTTTTTCCCACTCGGTTCGTTCCGAACAGAAACAGAGTCATAACATTCCCAGTTATATATTGACGTTTCCGAACCGGTTAGGAAAAAAAATGTTCCTGGAACAGTTAATTCAGGTCCTATCAGCTGTTTAATGCTATATTATATATGTCGGGACGAACGAGTCGCTACAGAGACCCGCTGGTAGCGCTCTACAGCCAATGTCTCGCTGCGTGTCAGGGTGAACCCAAAACAATACGCTGCGCAAAATCCCACAACGATTCACACTTCACTGCTGCAGCATAGATTTTATAAATATTCTTGCTTTATTTTTGAAGTTGTGCACTTCTTTGAGTAACAAAATAAAACCGCTATTAACTGGTTAGCATTATTTTTAAATAAGTGCTCCTGTTCGAGAACATAAAACATAATAACGGTTCCGGTTTCGTTTCTTTTCCCTGGGAAATAGAAAACGTTCCCGATTTTCATTTTCGAACCGGTTCAAAGCCCTGCTTTTAACACCTGCTTGTGTCAAATCGCAACCGAAGTTGCCTTGAGGCACTCTAGAGAAATATTTATGCTTCAAATGTTTTATTTAATTAATTTTTAATTTGATTGTTTTCCTAATTCATCAATTTAGTTACCAGCCCTCACCGACAGGGGGCGTTGCTAGGCTGGAATTTAGCACATTTTAGTCCGTGTCTCGATGGCAAAAGGATTCGCCTTGGGAGCGCGCAGGGAGCTTCAGGACCAAGTTGTTCATTCAAATTAAAATCAGAAGCTGTTCAGATTGCATTCCGTAAATGTTTAAAATGTTTTTGGATATTCGTCCACATATCTAGGAATTAGGCATTTAAAACATACTAGCAGAAAAAGGTTGTGTTACACAGTGAATTTCGCAGTGTTAAATATGCAGTGTCAAAGTTCATTGACTCTTTCAGAGTTATTACAACAACAGAGAGAGTATAGAGAATTTTATATTCTCTCAGAGAGAGAATATTTACCAGTGTTGGTGTTAATTTCTAGAGTTACAAGGCACCGCGTCAATGACTCTACAAAGCCCCGCCCACCTCGTCCTCTCTCAAACCTTAGACACCGCCATTTTCATTGTGTCATGACTCATGCGGCACCCAGCACTTGGCGCGGACCGAGCTTCGGCTCAGACCCCAGGGGTTTGGGTCGCAGTAGCGCTGCCGACTCGCCATGTCACAGGCCCTCGCGGCCTTCGTCCGCTCAGATGCAGACATCCGTCCCTTTACGGACGTGGCGGCGGTGATACCCTTAATTCTCATTTGCATTTTCATATTATTTTTTAGCGTGTCTTAACTTGTTTTAACTTGTCTCTACCCATGGACATCCGGGTGAAATATAGCAACTTTGGTAAGCCTGTCTGGTACATCCATCCTCTTATATCGCATAAATGTTTAATGGTTCTGTACTGTCTGTACTAAAATAAAATTAATTTATTCATTCATCCATTCATTTCCGTGTTGTAGCTAAAAAGAAAACGAAAAAAATTACAAGTGCCGCTTCACAAAGTTAACAATATGTACAACAACTAATATGTAATGGGCGTAGCATGGCCACCAGGGGGTGCTGCAGGATAACTTCACACAATCATAACACAATACAGTACAATAGAAACCACTGCTTTGAACCTAGATTTTTTCCCATTCGGTTTGCTCCGAACAGAAACGGAATTATAATGTTTCCGTTAGGGGTGTAAATCACACCCATCATGGCAATTCGATTCAGTATCGATTTTCTGACCCAACGATTCGATTTTTTTCGATACTCAAGAATTCACCATGGTTCGATACGATTTTGATTTTTATATATATTTATTTTAACCCAACAGGCTAGACAATGTTTCAAATTTGAAATAAATCAATGACAAACGTAATATCATTCTACATTTATTTACTTACTTACTTACGCCTTACACCCCTACTGGGGTATAGGCCGTTGACAAGGGACCTCCAAAGTTCACGGTCACTGGCGTTCTTTTCCAACTGCGACCAGGTGCATCCCAGTCTCTTGTTGTCTGCCTGGAGATCACGGCGCCAGGTGTTTTTAGGCCGTCCTCTGTTTCTCTTCCCTTGCGGGTTCCAGGTCAGAGCCTGTCTGGTGGTGTTTGACACTGGTTTGCGCAATGTGTGCCCAATCCATCTCCATCTTCTTCGCCCAATTTCGTCTGCTGCTGGGAGTTGTTTTGACTTTATCCACAGATCGTTGTTGCTGATCTTATTCGGCCAGTAGATTTTTAGGATTCTTCTGAGACATTGGTTGATGAAGGTTTGAACTTTATTTATTGTTGGCTTAGTTATCCTCCATGTTTCTGCCCCGTAGAGCAAAACAGATTTCACATGCACATCCACCCCGAAAATCGCTTATCCACAAGGTCAAATCTGCACGGCCAGGTTTCAGCACCCACTGAGATGTGGGTCCAGAATCGGGCCGGCCTTGGCCACGTTTATGGGTCGCTGATTGGTCACACTCCGAGGGGGTGACAGAACGTGGCCCGCCAATCACAGATGGGGGGCGTGTCTGGCAGGCATCAATAGAACAAAGGTGGAAGGTATCACCTGCCACCAGTCGGGTGCCACCACCTCTGTCTCCTCCCGTCCCCCTGCTGTGAAAAGTGTTGTCAATTCAGGGAGGGGTGTCACACGTGCAGGGGTGTGGGTGAGCACCGGCCTATCAAAATTGAGGTTTTTTAAAATTTGGCACCACCCCTTCGTGGCCACGTTAAGAACAGTGGAAACACGTTCCCCGTTAACTGAACTAAACTTAAGTGAGATGCGCTGAACTGTGCTTTGAGTTTTTTTGTAGTGGAGAAGTGGCTTTAGCTTTTAGCATTGAGTTGCTCGAGGGAGTGACTGGTGTGATGCGCAGTATGTTGAGGTATGTTGTGATCGCTATCCAGGGCTTAGTAATTAGCTTCTCAACCCCGGAGCTACAGGTCCTCTGTGCTCCAGGGCCTCCTCCCACTTGACAAATCAAGCACTGTCGCTATTTCTCTTTCTCTCTCTCTCTCTGACTCTCTCTCATTTTTGCACCCCTCCTCCCCACCTCCGTCCATTTCAGTCGGACTCTCTCTTTCATTGCCTCCCCGTCTTTCTCTGTCTCTAACTCTCTTACCCTCTCATGCGTGCCCCATCTCTCTCTCTCTGTCTCTCTCTCTCTCTCTCCAAATACACTAGAAACATATCGATAAGAAACGTCACACAGACAGTTTCTACCCTGCTGGCAAGCAGGCCCCTGTATGACAGGTAGTGAACCAGAACCAAGGCCGATGGGGAGGGTTACCAGTCACTTTCTGACCGCCTTCACTCCCACTAGTCACTAGGCCCTTTATGACTAGTCACTAGTCCCTTTATGACTAGTTACTAGTTCCTTTATCCCACTGTGTCAGCACCTGTGTTGATTGAACAGACTAGCCTGCACACTGATTGCCCTGTGAATATAAATAAATATATATGAATATATTTAAAAATAATAATAATAATAAAAAAATAAATAAATACATTTGTTCAGAATAGGTTTAAAAATGTGGTCAGGCAGCAGTCACCAAATATAGTATTATATATAAAACCTGATGCCTGCAATGTGAAAGATTAAAGTATGTAGAATTATGGTTAAATTCAGCCTTCCCACACAATCAATTAAAAAATAATATTTTTATTACCTGATTACTTTGGTCGGCTGAGAGATTACTTTTTGGTTGAATTTGTTGAAACTCGGCACGGCGCACAGAAACAGTGAAGTGATAACGACATTTATATGATAATGCAATAATATTTTTTTGGTGGGGGGTTATTCAACTGTAACCCACCGTTTTACAAAATTAATATTCATTCCTTTCACGGTGTGTGTGTGTGTGTGTGTCCGTTGGGGTGTGTGTCTGTGTGTGTGTGTGTTTGTATGTCTCTCTGTATGAGTGTATGAATGTATGTTTGTGTGCCTGGCTGTGTGTATCTGTGTCTCTATGGGTGTGGGTGTGTGTATCTGTGTGTGTGTTTTGTGTTAACATCATGGGGGCTTGTCTTTCGAAGTGTATCGTGAGACAATCTTTTCATTTCACAGCATTTGACCGGGAGACAAAATGACACATTTATTTAAAGCACACACGTTGATGGACACACACACACACACTTTTTTTCTGCTCCCAGCCTGGTGTAATTAATAGGTTTTTATCCATCATGTAGAATTTGAAATGAAGATGTGAATTGTTCGTTTAACAGCCATAGGACGCCACCCGCTTCCGCTGTCACAGTCAATTACAGAAGCGGCATAGACCACGACTTTAGGAAAACCTCATCAACATTGTGTGTGAGTGTGCATACATTGGGAAGAGAGAGAATGTGTGTGTGTGTGTGTGTGTGTGTGTGTGTGTGTGTGTCGTTGGGATGTGACAACTAATCAGATTACAAAAAAACTGGGAACTGTAGTCATTATCATCTACGGGATTGATGACAATGAGGAAAAACAATTCATTTTTCTAGAATAATGAATTACCTGTGCTGTTCACAACTTCATTTATAAAGCACCTAATACATAATGAGTAGCATACAAATGAAGAATAATTTTGTTCCTTGTGAATTCATATGATTTATAAGCCTGGTTTAGGCCTAAACCGGAATTTAATTGAAGAAACACAAAATCAGTGGAATACTTGAAATTGGTTGAATTGATGTCACAATGAAGTAACTGAAAGTAAATTGATTACTTCCTATCTTGTTTATCTAACTTAAGCATACTCAATAAAATGTAGTATAGTATGTGGAGTTGGCTCCCGGGTGCTGCACCGCGGCTGCCCACCGCTCCTCAGGGATGGGTTAAATACGGAGGAAGAATTTCACTGTACATATGTATGTATGTGTGACAAAATAAAGTATCTAAAAAAATAAAACGATCTGATTATTTTGTTAGAGTTAGGTTAAGGTTAGAGTTAGTGCTAGAGGCTAGGGCTATGGTTAGGGGTTTGGGTTTTGGAAGGACCCTAACAAAATTATTTGGAATTTTTTTTGGAGATGTTTTTTTTTTTTTTGATTCACACTTTACATCACAGCAAATGAGCCGAAACTCATGTTCAACTCAGAGCCGTTGGAACACAGGCGTGCACCCCGTCACTCCTGTAGTCTGGCTGACCCTTGCTGCGCCACGGAAGACTTTGCAACAGCTCTCTACAGTTCTATCGGTCCTCTGCCACTTGCATGGTGTCTCTCAGCCTGCAACTTGTCCACTCTTGTGATGTTATCTTCCCATCACTTTCTCCGACTTCCTCGCCTCCTTCCACCTGGCACTGTGCCTTGAAGGCTTGTTTTTGAGAGTCCTTGG
>OMKY01210596.1:0-13764 GCA_900302395.1 Bregmaceros cantori | reverse complement strand
CAGGGCGAGGTACTAAAACCTCTAGTTTGAGAGTGTCCCGTGCAGGGCGAGGTACTAAAACCTCTAGTTTGAGAGTGTCCCGTGCAGGGTGAGGTACTAAAACCTCTAGTTTGAGAGTGTCCCGTGCAGGGCGAGGTACTAAAACCTCTAGTTTGAGAGTGTCCCGTGCAGGGCGAGGTACTAAAACCTCTAGTTTGAGAGTGTCCCGTGCAGGGTGAGGTACTAAAACCTCTAGTTTGAGAGTGTCCCGTGCAGGGTGAGGTACTAAAACCTCTAGTTTGAGAGTGTCCCGTGCAGGGTGAGGTACTAAAACCTCTAGTTTGAGAGTGTCCCGTGCAGGGTGAGGTACTAAAACCTCTAGTTTGAGAGTGTCCCGTGCAGGGCGAGGCTTCTTCACAGTGGTAGACCTGCTGGATATGTTGACATGTGCTGATTCCTTCCCATCGCAGCGCCGTGTCCCGAGACTCCGTGGGTGTAGCTAAAACGAGGTTGTGATGATAGTCCAACATGATGCAGGAAGACCGTTTTAAAATCTTTTTTAAAAACGTGTTCCAACACGTTGGGAGAGATAACATGGCTGTCACAAGCATGTCTTTTTAGCTGCTCTAGGCTAACTTTTAGGACGCGATGTGTCATTCAGAAACGAATCATTCATGCATATTTTCGACGGTTTGGGTGAACGAAACAATGGCAACTATTCCCAAATCACTTTAATAATGTGCTGATTCCTTCCCATGTGCTGGAAATTTTAACTGAATGCCCATCCCTAGTGTACATATATTCTGCTCATATATATATATAGATATAGATATAGATATAGATATATAGATAGATATAGATATAGATATATAGATATATATATATAGATAGATATAGATATATAGATAGATATAGATATATAGATAGATAATAAATCTATATTTGTGTTCCCAGCTACTCCTGGACAAGTATCTGATTGAGAACACGACTGCCCCAGAGAGCAAGGTGTTCTATCTGAAAATGAAAGGAGACTATTTCCGATACCTGTCTGAGGTAGCATCAGGAGATGACAAGAAAGGTATGTACACTCGCTCTACACACCCGCTATGGTTGATGTGCTGGTATAGATATCATCAATTAAAACATTTAGACCATTCAAGGCAGTGGCTTGATGGCGCTAGAGTCGGTGCCGTCAAAATTATTATAACATTCTAACATTCATTCAATTCAACAACCATCACAAAAAGTCAAAAGTACTTTCAATTATAACTTGTGCCGTGGCATTTTTCATTGTTCGTTTCCACAGTTGGGTATCCTTACTTTTGACTGTTATCCCGTTAGGTTACTTGTTATTGACATTAAAAAGTAACCTGTTGCGTTACTGGATTACTGATTGAAGAATGTAACGAGTTAGATTGGTTGCAACTTTTCATTAAACTATTGATGCCGTATTCCATGTAGTAAAATGATCAGCACCCCCGTCATTTTTAAGAAAGCATGGAAAAGTATTTATATAAACCGCACCGGCCCAAAAGCCGCAGCTATCTACTGAACTGAATATTTAGTTCTGAACAGAACAGTAATGATCCGTTTCCCAACATGGCTGGGAACAACGGTGTTGTCAAAACTTCGCCGCGCTTGGCAAAACGAAGCATAACTGTCATTGATTGCTTTACTCCTTGTCACTGAACCCATCCAACTCCTCTTCCTCATTGTCTGAGTGGGAAAAAGTCTGAAAAGCTAAGTCACATACCGCTTGTGTGGCGACTTTGTCTTACGTGGTTCACCCCGTGGCCCGGGGTGAACTTGATGCTCATCTACCATTGTGCAAGTCCAGCCTTTCAAAACTCATTGGTCATGGTAGATTCCATCAAACTTTTCCACGCAGTTAGGATCCAACAGCAGACGTCCGAAAATGATACTCATCGTATGCAGCCAGTGTTTGTGAACGATATATTGCCATTCGCCATGCAAGTCTCTCATTCCAAGCGCTGTTTATATGCAACTTGGGACGCATTTAAACCGTGACTGTTGTGTCATGCACAGATGCAGACAGCGGGCGTTGCGTGCGCCATCTTGGATAGGATCGGCGCCTTTCAATTATGACTTTTGGCTGCTTTTTAAAAATGTTATACACACGCCGGAGAGAAAAAAATCCAGAATAGTCGCACCGCCTCATAAGCCGCGTAGTTGAGAAAAAGTGAAAACCGTCTCGGCATATAGCCCGAAAAATCCGGTAATCCTGCTTCATGAAGTAATCATTTCAGCTCTAATATTATTGTTGTGGTTGCGAAGGAACGGTGGAGCAGTCCCAGCAGGCGTACCAGTCAGCGTTTGACATCAGCAAGAGCAAGATGCAGCCCACACACCCCATCAGGCTCGGCTTGGCCCTCAACTTCTCTGTGTTCTACTATGAAATCCTCAACAGCCCCGACAAGGCCTGCAACCTGGCAAAGACGGTAACTC
Source organism: Bregmaceros cantori (assembly GCA_900302395.1). Classification (NCBI taxonomy): domain Eukaryota; kingdom Metazoa; phylum Chordata; class Actinopteri; order Gadiformes; family Bregmacerotidae; genus Bregmaceros; species Bregmaceros cantori. Next base: position 11,319 of record OMKY01210596.1, on the reverse strand, counting down.
AAGCTTTATTTATCAAATCAAACTTTATTTATATAGCACTTTTCATGCAGAGCAATTCAAAGTGCTTTACCTCAACAAACAAAGCAAAACGAGAACAAAAGGAACACTGGATCCCCAACCTTCCCAACCCATTAAAACAACAATACCCACATACAAATACAAGACTTTGAACAACCGTGGTCGTCCAAAGTGGCCATTAAGGTTTTGGTTTGTGTGGTTGAGCTAGACAATGAACACGCATATCACTACTATTGTTGCTACTACAGATTAACAGTCTTTAGCATATGGCAGCATCGTGAAATATCAAATGTATGCCCTTTACTTCTGCGTGCTCTAACTGCCGTGTTAATTTGAATATATATTTAAATAGTCATTTATTAACCAATTATTACATTTTTGATGAACAATGTCTTCAGTGGGACAGGGACAGGAATAATCCATGAATCGGTTATTTTGACACCACTGTAATGACATCACTGACTTTTCCTCCAGGCATTTGATGAAGCCATTGCTGAACTCGACACATTGAATGAAGACTCCTACAAAGACAGCACCCTCATCATGCAACTACTAAGGGACAACTTGACGGTCAGTAGCTCTTGTGAATCTCCGAGTAAGGCTGTGTGATCTCTATATCTTTTTAAAATAAACCACCAGATTTCATTGTTCAATAAGTTCTCAATGAGAGAAAAAATACCTCAAGTCAAAAACTTTGTGCCACTAATAAGTTGGCTCTGTGTGTCCACTGCCGTGTCCGTTTCTACCACTGCCTTTAGTCAGGAATAGTGCGGACAGCGTGTCTGTGAGATGGGCAAATGGAACGTTTTCCAGCTGAAGAGATCGTCGGCAATGCATTTGGACTACTTGGTCTAAAATGTTTCTCATAATGGTCTAAAGGGGAGTAGGTTGTTACAATAGGGCTAAGGGTTAGGGGATAGGGTTAGGCTTGGGGTTAACCCGTAACTGTACTTTGACTAAATACCTACTCAGAATAAAGTGTGTTGCCATTGTCAATGATACAAGTTCACAGACTAGGATTTTTTTCGCTAAACTGTGCAAGACACATATTGCAGTAGTATTTAGAAGAGCAGAGAAACAAGAAACATAAGTCATACAGATCTTGAATACTGTACTGTGGCAATAGCTGGACAATCAGACCAAACGGGGGCAGTCCATGGTGGGGTTGTGAGTAGACCATGTGTCCATGTGGCATGAGGTTCTGGTTCTGTGACTCACAACTGTGCCTACTACCTTGCCCCACTAGGCTTTGAAATGACATTTTGGTCTGACCTAATCCCGCTTCCTCTTTCCCTTCTTGTTTCATTACAGCTGTGGACATCAGAAAGTCAGGGAGAGGAGGGAGAGGCTGGCGAAGGCGACAACTAATGGAAATTGCACTGTTTAAAAAAAAAATCAACCTCCACTCTTTATCTTAAACACAGACAGCTTCTATACATCCCTCCACTCCACTTCACTCCATCAGACCCCCTGTCCCTTCTGTATGACCTGCACACTGAGCTGCTGCTGTCGAAGTTTAGTCTAAATCCTTCTCCACGCAACACGTCCAGCGTTTTTGTTTCAGGTCCGTGAGCAACGAGGTCCGCGTCTCGAGGTCCCTGCACAGCGTGTCTTCAGCTTGAGCCGCTTTCTGAATCATGGCTCCCTTCCAATCATATTTGATGAGACGGGAACGCTTCGTAAGTTGGTGCTCCACAGAATCAGTTTGATCTTAAAACAAAAGAAAATTAAAATGGTTTTACTAACCAGCAGTTCGGCTGTGAGCTCGTACAGAACGGAGGAGAGGATGTATTGTGACACTGGCGTCTTTTATTTTTATTTCTTTTTTTGTGTTGACACATTTTCTCTTCTTAGACCGTTTTGTGTCCTTAGCATTTCCTCTGGCATATGACATTCCTCATGATCGGCCTTCTCTTAAAAATGCATTATAATTATTTAGATGTTTATATTGTCCCTTTTTAAAAAACATATATTTCAAATGCTGCTTGAAATTGGTGCAAGAGAAGGTTAAAAATATGACCCTTTTTGTGTGCAGGGGTAGATTATTATCATCGGTGTATGTGAGTCTCCAATAACTTGCATTCATTTTGTTGACTGAAAAACCAACAACATGGCACTGTATAAAATACGACAATTTGAGTTCCCATTTCAAAACGGTTCTTTTATTCCAACGCTTGTTCATCTCATGCGTGCATCTTTTGATTCAGATGTGTGCTGTGCTGGTGTATCTGTGCATATAATCGTTTTTATTTTAGTCTTGACACCATAGAAAGTCAGTGAAGACGAATGATCGTTCGTTTGGCGAAAACTGGTCAAGTGGTCCACTGAGGGTTAAAGCGATAGACTCGGGCCATGCAATGTTTTATTTTGTATGCAACGAGTCATGAAACGCAAAGGAATTTATTCGTTCAACTTTCATATTTTATCCTTGACCTGGGGGCGGGGTGGAAAAGGCACACGATCGAGGCTTCACTCGGGAGTTGGCTCTGATGTTTTGAGATTTAGTTTGGCACTAAGGTAAAAAGGAGTCTTTTGGTTAGAAATCCCAGTGTCACAATACAAAATGTAGTCGCTTACATTCCACCATCCTTAGTAGTTATAGACACCATTCCACATTTATAGCCGACAATATTCCAATCAATTTTGAGGTTGTTGAAGACGGGCCGACAAGTGAAATATTTCTAGAGGAGTTTGTGAATGTGGAACGAAGTCTGTATTAATATTATTGGCCATCTCAAGTTGTTGTTTTTTTTTTTAATTATTGACACGTCTTCTGGTTAAAGATTGCTTCTGTAACAGTCCTATTATCCAGTGCACACAATGTGGTGTTGACAAAAATGTAGAATAGCTCTAAAGCATTGAAGTGGAGATTTAAACACAATGGTTGTAATTCTAGATTTGTGTATGTATCGTTAAAATCATTCTAGTTTCACTATGTGTAAGAAATAGGAAAACATTCAGTGAAATAATAAAAGTTTTGTTTAAGATAAAAACAGCTCTCCTTAATTATCCTTTTTCTTTCTTTTCGTCCAATGTCCTTTTTTAAAAGTTCATCTTTAACCAATAGCTTGGATTAGACAAACATTAAAATGTGACTTGTAATTAAAGTGTCAATGGAATATATGTGCTCAAGTCTTTGAGGGGGATGGGGGGGGGTGTTGCAGGATAGACGTTACACAAAACGCGTAATCGTTTAGATTCACATCACGTGGGAAAGTAAGAGTTCCCTACATTTAGGGCTGCAACGATTAGTCGATTAATCGTTGACTAATCGATTATAAAAATTCATCGCCAACTAATTTAATAATCGCCAAGAAATGTAGTCACTGTTATTGTCAGCGCTTTTGTGCTCACGACACCCCCTTTAGGGCCACGCAAATTTGAAATGAGTTCTGTATATGAAGAAAACAACCTTAATTGTTGGCACTTTTGTTATTTAACACCAAATTTGACTATTTCAAGTTGACAAGATTGATCTCTTGCAATTGTTGAGTTTTTACAATATTTGGGGTAAAATATGCTGACGATTAATCGACTAATGGTTTCAATAATCGGCAACTAACGATTATTGAAATAATGTTTAGTTGCAGCCCTACCTACATTGCAACAGGAGCAACTAGGGCTGCGATGGGCGGGACCATGACTGGTCAGACATAAGGGGGACTTTATAAGCCGTCGATCGCCAACAGTAAAGTCTGCACAGCCTATTACTATCGGTCCAGTCACTGTATCGTAAAATTTGAATATGACCATTTCATCAGGGCTTTGAACCTTTTCTTCCCAATCTGTTCGTTCAGAACAGAAACGTAAGTACAATTTGAGTTCCACCAAAAAATTAACGTTCCCGAACCAGTTGGAACAATAAAATATATTGTTCCTAGAACGGTTCATTTTGTTCCTGTCGGCTGAAACACCAGTGTTTCAATTCAAGTTGGCGCTCGTCGCGGGCGCAGCTGGGAAGGGAATGATGAAAGAGACTGGTGGAGCAGCGGAAATGGAAACTTTGAGGAACTGAATAAAACCGGTATTAACTGGTAACCATTATTTTAAATTTTTAAATAAGTGTTCCTGTTCCGGAACATTAAAAAATAACGTTAAAAAAAACATCAATTAAACTCCGGAAGCCATCGATAATGACTGCCTAGCAGAGTACAGGAGCTAACATTAGGGATAGCGGTAACTTGGTGTTGCTATTCAACACTCTAATGTTCCAGTATGGATCTGTGCCCCACAAACTCAGGATTTAATACTCTGCACAACACAACCCGTTCTTACTCATCTTTGACGGACTTAGTCAATGCAGCCATCCCATTGGTCCCAGAAGAACATGTGACCACACAGCCATCCCATTGGTCCCAGAAGAACATGTGACCACACTGGTGAGTGACTTGAAGTCGTATTTGTCTGTATTTGCTCAATATTTATGCAAAACGGTCAGCGAAGCGGGTTGGATAAAAGGTAATTAGTCACAGAGCGACCGGCGGTACGCAGATTTTGATACGGTGTGCGTTTTGTGTGAGAAATTCATCCACTTTGGTCCACTACGATGGCTTACACAACAGCTATACAGGTACCGGGAGAGGGTTTACAAAGGGTGGGACGAAATGGCAGCATTCCATTTTTGGCGCGTAAACTCATCTATAGACATCTGTGGTCGACAACATGTCTCGGAAGAACAGTAGCAGACTGTGCACCAACATGGGTCGGCTTCCAGAGGCTTCGGTCCAGTGTTATTCTGTTGAGGGTTGGCAGGCCAGGGTTGCTGGCCACTCGGTGAACATGTCCAGGATAGTGGGATTTGGCCACTGGAGGGCAGCGGTGCCACTTGGGAGTGGATCCTGCACCAACATAACGTTGCGAGGTAGTCTGGGGAAGAGTTATATGTGTATGATCGTTTTCGAGTGACCCATCCCAATGGAACGCACCTCCCCTCGACCGGCTTGGTTTGTTCATGAAGGCACAGTAAACCAACCCCCACAGTAAACCAACCCCCACAATTCCTCTGAGTGTTGCATGAATAGATACAAACGCGACATGATATGTATTATTTTAATTGTTTTGCACTACAAAAGATTCACCATCATATTTCAGCAGAATGTGCCACAAAACGGGTCCCATGTTGTTCTATAGTAGACGGTCAGCTTTCCTTATGGTTTATTGTTCTCAATTCAGGCATCGTTAGAGAATGTACAGTTGAATGCCATCAAACAACTGAAGGCGAAGATTAGAAAATACGGTTTATACGTATAATAAAATAAAATGCCGTGATACGTATCGTTTACGAAGCTCCCATCAGTCATTTCTGGGACCCGGAAGGAGCTCCGTAAGTTCAAACGCATGTCTGTTTGTGTGTTTGTCTGTTTGCGTGTTTGTTTGCTTGTTTGTGTGTCTGTCTGTTTGTTTGTTTCATTCACAAGTGATGCTCAGATTCAGATTCAAACATACTCCAACTCCAAGCCTATCCTTAAACGGACTCTCCATTAAAGAGACTTTTGTAGGGTTAGGGTTATGCTGAAATGTTAAATGGCTCTGTACTGTCTGTCCTGTTTATACGTATAATAAAATAAAATGCCGTGATACATATCGTTTACGAAGCTCCCATCAGTCATTTCTGGGACCCGGAAGGAGCTCCGTAAGTTCAAACACGTGTTTGTTTGTTTGTTTGTTTGTCTGTTTGCGTGTTTGCTTGTTTGTGTGTCTGTCTGTCTGTTTGTTTCATTCACAAGTGATGCTCAGATTCAGATTCAAACATACTCCAACTATCCATTAAACAGTCATTTAAAGAGACTTTTGTAGGGTTCCACATTTCTGACACATAATTCACACACGATATTGCCATTCTGTCACATTCTGATGACAAACAACAGAGACTTAATATTTGGCAATCTACACATGATCATAATCCTCATCCCCCGGCTCTATAAGAGTTGGCGCGAGTGTAATAACCTCCCTCTTTTTGACTTGTCTACTGACAAAGGAGCATATGCTAGAGGGTGCTTTCCTTATTCCACCTATCTCTACACTGTCCTTCAAACAGGCCATTTAAACAGCTCAAAAAGCATTTTATGCTTTCGACAAATTTTAGAAGATCGTTATGGAATATCCAAATTTTAAACAATTATCATGGAAAATTAGGGCAATTATTAAAAGAGAGGAAAAAGGACAGTTTTCGTTAATTGTCTACTATTAAGCAGGACTTTTATATTTTTGTGAAGTTTGTGATTTCAAGGTTGTTTTTACATTTAACCAGTGAATATCCTTTTATACTAGTTGTTACATGTCTCCAGAAAATATCTTCTTGACCTAGTTTAGTTTTTACATGTACCCAGTGTCTTTTAGATTGTTGTTGTTTTTACAAGTATATAGTGAATATCGTTTTAACCTTGTAGTTTTTACATGTATCATGAATATATTTGTTCATCTGTTTTTATTTGAGCCATGTTTCTTGTTTCATGTTTAAAAATGAATAATTAAAAATAGTGTGGTGCAAGCGCCCCCTCGTGGAGGAGCTGGAAAGAAAGAGGAACTCGGGTCGACAATAACTGAGCCCAGTCATTGTCAAGCTTCGTTCTGACTCTTTATATAGAGGCGTGTAGGCACATGCAGGACCTCCAACGGTGGCGGCCCAGAATGCACCGTGCGTGCATTCACTACAATAAAAACTAATTGAAATTATACATTTTTTTAGGAGTCGTTTGTCTTTAGCATTTATTCATAATTTGAGCTGTTAGAATTCCAACCTTCTCTATTAATTATCGCTTCTGGTTAATAAATAAAATCTCCCACTCGGCGCATCATAAATGTGTAGATAATTACGCAATTCTATACTTTTTATACTTTCGTCCTGTGTTATTTTGTGACTTTGTTGACATCTTGTACAAAAAAACCTCAATATCACCCCACCTTTTCCGATATTATTGCTCCGTATTCATTAGTTGGTCCGTAAGCTCCCCAGATCTGTGTCAAAATACGTGCAAAATCGACGGGGACAGACCGTGTGAAACGCTCCACACGTATCCGTGGTTTTATGGATAGTGATCAACACGTTGCTGTTGGCTCCAGAGTATGGACGTGCTGCCAGAGGATGTGGGCTCCTACAAGGAGGTCGACTACTGGGACGACCGCTACCAACGGGAGGAGACCTTTGACTGGTTTGGATCCTTCTCCTCATTCAAACACCTGCTGGAGCCTCTGTTGGATCCCGGTCACTCCATCTTGGTGCTAGGTGAGTCTGATTAGCACTGTAGCCTCGCAGCAAGAAGGTCCAGGGTTCGAATCCCAGGTCCTTAATCTGTGGAGTTTTTACATGATCTCCCCGTGTCTGCGTGGGTTTCCAATTTCGCCCACCACCAAACAACATGTTCTAGATAACTTGCTCCAGTCATGGCCCCTGGCTCAGAATCTGGAGTTGGCTCCGGGACGCTGCGCACACGGCTGCCCACCGCTCCTCAGCGATGGGTTAAATGCGGAGCATGAATTTCAGTACCTTATCCTGGTGCTATGTGAGTTTGAACCTCTGTTAGACCCATCACTCCATCCTGGTGGATTACTTAATACTCCCAATCAAATCTTGCAGCAAATGATTTCATTCAGGATAAATTCAGACTGCATTATCAACTGTTGAACAGCTGCACTTCATAGCACATTTGTAAGACATTATTTGTTTCAAGTTCTATTTTCTAAAAGGTCCTCCAAAAGTAACCCCTTCCCAACAGCTGAAGTAATCTGTTCTAGTTTTCCGGCTTTAGCATTTTCCTTAGTGAAGTTATTCCTTGCCTTGTTATCATTGGGGTGCTTGACTTATATTGCTGGATCACACACAATCTAAATACTGAAAGCTGTATTCTTGCTTTGTGATCATTTTCAACGTACGTGAAGTTTTTCAGACCATTTTCTCAGTAAAATACAAAATGAACATATTCAGTCATGGCATCCTGTCCCATCTCAACCCTGTATTCCATGGAAGGAGTGGTGCTGAGACGGCTGCAACGGTCCCTTTGTTTTAAGTTACTGTTAACCCTGAGGTGCCGAGGACTCATCGGGTCCTTGTGCAGGTTTTTTCCATTCCATTTGAGCTGCATTTTGGCTACGAGCTCATGGGTGTGTAGGGTCAGTTTTTCACAAAGAAGTTCGTTTTTTTTAAAAGAGTCTCCATCATTTTGTGTCATTTTGCACGATGACTCAACAAGGGTTAAGAATGTTTTGTTGCGGAATATTATTGATGTCACGGTCTAAAGTATTGCAGTTCAGTTTCAATTAATCACTGTTTTCCCCACTGTGATTTTGGCAGTCCATACATTACATAATCATATCATGCAATCTATAGAGTCGGGATGAGTTGGCGTGATCGACTTATCTCTGGGATTTTTTTACCCCAGGTTGTGGCAACAGTACCTTAAGTGCGGAGTTGTACGACGCGGGCTACCAGCACATCACCAACATCGACTACTCCGCTGTCTGTGTGGACAACATGGCCGCCCGGCACGTCACGCGACCTGGAATGGCCTGGCTGCAGATGGACGCGCGACGCCTGGAATTCCCTGACGCCTCGTTTGATGTTGTGCTGGAGAAAGTGGGTGAATCGCTGAATAGCTAAAACTGTGAATAGCTCAGCAAAAGTATTATTTGTTATTGTTACTGTTATGTTATTCAGCCCACTCTCCTCCATACCTTCAAAGCCATCCACAACCTCGCTCCTCCCTACCTGTCTGACCTTCTCCATATCTCCACCTCCACCCGTTTCCCTCAGATCCTCCTCCTCTATCCATCTTACCGTTCCCGCCTCACCACCAGGGGGAGCAGAGCTTTCAGCCGCTCTGCTCCCAAACTCTGGAAGTCACTCCCACCCGAACTATGCAATATTCACTCCCTCTCTCAGTTTAGATCTTCCCTCAAAACCCACCTTTTCAGGACTGCTTACTCGTTATAGTTTCTTTAGTTAGTTGTCTTTATCTCCACTTTTTATTATATTTCCATTGTTGTTTTATTGTTCTGTTGCTTGCTCTTTGTAAAGTGTCCTTGAGTGACCTGAAAGGCGCTAACAAATAAAATCTATTATTGTTATTATTATTATTATTTTTCTATAAGCAGATCTGGAAACACCTGGAATCCACTACAATCAACCAATCAAGGGCTTAATTAGTTGCTTAAAGCCTGCTTGACACGGGAGAGGTCGTCAAAGACCTAACCTGACTATTGTTGTGTTGTAGACTTTGATTGCATGTTAGAAACCTGGTACAGAATGTCTAGAGAAGGTAGTCCACAACATCTGATGGACTTGCAAAAAGACTGGGCAGCAGTGACCGTTCAAGTTCCACAGTGAGGGGCCTCCCGTCACTAGCCGCTGAAATCGTCCGGCTGGGTGCTCTAAATGCGCACCCGTTCCTGACACAGGTGCAGTCAATTATCTTCAAACCGGAGCGCTAAACAACTAGAATAAATATTTGCTAACAAATAAATTCATCCACTTAATAATCATAATGCTAATAATAATAATAAATTAATAATAATGAACCAAAACAATGATTTATCAACCAACCAAAAACAGATCCATTAAACAAAAATCATTTGTCCAAAAATATTAATGGATTAAATCTATATTTTGTATTTTATATCTTCATTTTATATCTTTAATATCTTTATAATACATCTAAATACATAATATATATATTTCCAACACATAAATTACGGCTCCAACACCATGTAATTCAATGGCAGTGGGAATTGGGCTTTACATGTGAATAACTGTGTCTGAGTCAGACACTTGAATCTGCGGCGTTTCAATTCTTTCCTCAACATATTTAACATTCTCTCTCACACACGCACAAACACCCACACGCCCTGACATAGTGCAGCTGCTGCGTGTTATTCGCATGTGTTCTTCAAGGACATACTCGTAGGATAATCACTTCGGCTCGGCCCGCGTTGCACAATGCACCGCCAGACGTGCTTTTAAGTGAGGTGAGCGAGGCAGACAGACGTCGGCTAAAACGTGATTTAAATTTTAATACAGACATCGGCGTAGTTCATTGTTGCGTTAAATTACACATTTTTCCAACACGCCAGCATTTTTACAAGGGTCTGAGCGGTGTTTGGGGGGGACACGTCTCTGCTTCCGATTCGGCCTTGTGTGAAGTGTGCATTGCCACTGATTACTGGGCTGTGATATGGAATGGGTGACCCAAAATAAATGACTACTGATTTTGTCTGCTCGGACGGTTCTTATTCCATTATGGAGCGATCAACGTGGGCTTGGCAGGCGACAGAGTCGCCAGCAATTTGTCAGTATTTGTACTCCCAAATCGGGCGAACAAAGCTGTGCCTCGAGCAATTAATGGAAGGTAAAAGAAGAGAGGCAGACAAACGAAATGATGGCGCGACAACATCTGCAAATGGTCAGGCCTTGACCTACACGACACTGCATCGGTGCCTCCGAACATAAGAGGTTTCAATATAAAGGAGAGGATTTCTCATAAATACATCTTGTGATGTCTTCGAAAGTAAGCATTTGTTTAAATCGTGATTGACGTTTTGACTGCAGGCAGCGCCCCCCCGCTCAGCAGAGAACCAACAGCTTTTAAGATTTTGCCGATGTCACAATTTCTCAACAATATGTTCAATGTCTAATTGTGACAGGCAAAAATCGCGATTGACGATCAAATCGAAAATCTCAACACGCCTAGTGGACAACCTCACCCTAAACAGATGCACTTTGGACATAGTAGTTGTGGAAGGAAAATCCTTCCATTATCACAATCTGGATATTATGCCATAAACTCATACAATTTGGAGTGCTGGCCTGTGAATTTGCATGTGTTCCCCCATGCTGGGGGAAGTCTGGACACATAGACCAGCCTTGATCCATTGTCATACAACCAATCCTCATCGGAGTCACACCTACGGTGAACACCTGGACTTCCTGCCAAAAGGCCGCAAGTTAATGGCATTAACATGTCCCCCTCCTCACGGAGTCGGGCGTCTGGCTGAAGATCACACCTTCCTCCCACAATGTGTATATAAACCCGGACTCTGCAGTCAATCGGGGCCATTCAACGTGACTTGCACACTTGGATGGTCCGCAGAGAGAGTTGCTTCTCTCTGTGTTATCCGTTTGTTATTTTTGGAACTTCTGGAAAAAGCCAATAAACTATTGGACTTTGTTCTGAGCTGGACATCTCATTTTCCAAGCGGAACCGGTATGTGATCTCTTTACTTGAATGTGTTTCTCAATTGATATTATGTTGCCTAGCTTGGTGCCTATTCGTAGAATAATTAATGTATCCTGACTGATAAGTTAAAAAC
>OMKY01210590.1:0-10066 GCA_900302395.1 Bregmaceros cantori | reverse complement strand
TCCCCGGGTTAACTTTACCTCCTGAGCCACCGCTCCACGTCTTTCTCCCCGGGTTAACTTTACCTCCTGAGCCACCGCTCCACGTCTTTCTCCCCGGGTTAACTTTACCTCCTGAGCCACCGCTCCACGTCTTTCTCCCCGGGTTAACTTTACCTCCTGAGCCACCGCTCCACGTCTTTCTCCCCGGGTTAACTTTACCTTCTGAGCCACCGCTCCACGTCTTTCTCCCCGGGTTAACTTTACCTTCTGAGCCACCGCTCCACGTCTTTCTCCCCGGGTTAACTTTACCTCCTGAGCCACCGCTCCACGTCTTTCTCCCCGGGTTAACTTTACCTCCTGAGCCACCGCTCCATGTCTTTCTCCCCGGGTTAACTTTACCTCCTGAGCCACCGCTCCACGTCTTTCTCCCCGGGTTAACTTTACCTTCTGAGCCACCGCTCCATGTCTTTCTCCCCGGGTTAACTTTACCTCCTGAGCCACCGCTCCATGTCTTTCTCCCCGGGAGAGAAACGCGCTCCTCCGCCCAGGATTCATGGATCTTTTTCCCGCTGGGAACGTTCGTCTGGAGTTCTCCCAAAATACATTTAGAATAAAACTCTTAGAATAAAACTACTGCTAGAAATAAAACTACCAAACTGATCGCGGCCAGAAACCAGAAACTCTCGGGTCTGTCAGACACTCCACAAGGACAAACCTCCGATCCTACCTGTTTCCCGCCCCACTGTGACGTCATACTTTCTCCGTGACGCGTTCGAGACAGTGGGTTGTCCTCCCGGCTCACACTCGTACTTTCTTTCGTTCAGACTGGGGCCTGCAAACTCTCCATCTCTACTCGACTCGACCAGAGATGGCAAGTAACGACTTAAGTACAAATACTTAAGGACTGTACTTAGGTAACATTTTCAAAAAGTACTTTTAGAAGTACTTTTTTTCTGTGATTACCTTTTACTTGTACTGAGTAAATTTTTAACAAAAATATCTTACTTTTACCAAAACAGGCTCGTTACTTTTTTCTTTACTTTTTTTTTTTTTGCATTGACGGAGTAGGATGACATGTTTAATATGTGTCAGTAGGGGGCGCTGATGCACCGAGTACAGTCCCAGTTATTAAGTTAATAAGTGGTTTTCATTTAGTCCTGAGATATAAGCTAAATTAGGCTAGGTTGTTAGTCATTTATTCAAACTATAACATTGGAAAAAAAATGCATTTTACATACAATTTTATGTTCAGTACTTTGCATTTTATACTTTTAAAAATACTTTTGAGTACAACTTTCAGCCTGTACTCTTAACTTTACTCAAGTAGCTATTTGGATCAGTACTTTGTAGTCTTACTCGAGTAGTTTTTTTACTAATGTATTTTACTCTTACTCAAGTAAGAAATCTGGGTACTTTTGCCGTCTCTGTCGTTGACTCATCGATTTTGAAATTAATCAGCAACTAATTTAATAAATCGATAATGGCCAAGGACTTGAAACATTGTTATTGTCAGCAGTTTTGTGGTAGAACCGCCCTCTATTGGTCCATGCAGATATTGTTTCTGAAAATATGAAATATTAAACGGAAAGTGTCAGAGACAGTAACTCAATTGTTGGTACATTTGCTGCTTAAGGACCTGATTTGACAATATTTCAAGTGGACAAGATGGATTTATTAGAGTTGTTGACTACTGTGAATAATTTGGGATTATTTTTTCTGAATTAAAAAAAATTAAAAAAAATATATTCTTTGAAACTTTTGAATCCAACCATTTATCACTTCATATGACGTATTTAATTTGTAATACTCAAGTAATTATATATAGTGTAGTGAATGCACGCGCAGTGCATTCTGGGCCGCCACCGTTGTCGGTCCTCCACCGGCCTACACGCCTCCTTAAATAGGGTCCGAACGAACCTTGGCAATGGCTGAGTTCAGCTATTGCCGATGTAAGTTCCTCTATTCCCAGCTCCTCCACGAGGCGGTACTCGTTCATTACAATAGTTTATAGTATAGCCTTCAGTGTTTATATAACACATGCCTTTTAAAAAATATATAATTAATCTTTCTAAATAAAGAAAAACAAGTGTGAATTAAATACCAGCTTTTTGGGAGAACTTTTCATAATGCTGATGTCTAAATCATAGACTGTAAACTGTAAACTGTAAAACTTTTTTACAGTCTATGGTCTAAATGCATGTGTCATTTTTCAGTCTGTTATCCCCACATTCTTTATTATTTTTAATACATTTTTCTGATTTTGCTGAGAGTAGTTGGTTGTTATTGGAAAGTTTATTGTTATTGTTATTGTTATTGTTATTGTTATTGGTATTGTTATTGTTATTGTTATTGTTATAATAATAATTATAAATAATAATAATAATAATTATTATTATTATTATATCCAGTGGAGGGCAGTGAGAAACGTCTAAACAGTCGGAAAAGACGAGACGAAGAAGTATCAAGGGCCGTTTCTCAATTCAGCCCCCGTGCCAAGGACTCGTCCTTCACATACATGGAAAATCCTTAGCCGGTGGAGGGCTTTAGAATGCCGTATTGAGAAAGCTCCACCCACCAGTTTTTTTCCGAGTCCCGTGAACGCACCGCGATCGGCGAATGCGGAAATGCGTTCCGAGTCCGTAAGACGCTGTGAAATGAATGGATCGTTATCATTTATATTATTATAATTTAATTCTAAATGTCCACGGATCTATGATCTAAATATATACATCAGGATATATGGCTGACTGACCAAAGTAAGTGTAATGCTATTACTGATAAGATACTTTATTTAGTCACACATACATACACGTACAGTGAAATTCTTGCTCCACTTTTAACCCATCCCTGAGGAGCCGTGGGCACCAGCGCCCAGGGGCCAACTCCAGATTCTGAGCCAGTGCCTTGGCCAGGGACACTGACTGGAGCAGGTTAACTAGAACATGTTTTTGGTGGTGGGGGAAACCGGAGTGCCCGGAGGAAACCCACGCAGACACGGGGAGAACATGTAAACTCCACACAGACAGGACTTGTCCGGGTTGGGATTCGAACCCAGGACCTTGTAGCTGTGAGGCAGAAATGAAATACATTAATACTAATTGTCGGGTATTTTCAAAACAAAGCAGAGGCCGAATTAACTGCAAGTCAATATCAGTTGGAATTCAAGGCCGTACGCTGTTTACTCTTTTCACTCTATACTGTTTTTCCGTATGAAGCCACTCCTGTTATCTTAAAGATTCATATTACTAAAATAATTCAGTTTACCCATAGTTGTATAATTATGATCTTAATCTGTGAAGATGTCGTTACTCATTGAGACAATTTTCAAAAACTGTATTGACATTTGACCCTAGTCGTATAGTTTAATTATTTACACACAATGGCTGTGTCCCAAATCGCTCCATATCCCCTATATAGTGCACTATATGGGGTGCACATGATTTTGTAGGGGTGTCCGAATTCTCTATGCACCCTATAGTGTACTGAAAGTACACTATAAAAGTACACTATAGACGGAGCAATATAACCCATAATGCATTGTGGGACTTTTTAAAAATGACTTAATAAAAATGATAACGGCGGGAGTAAATAGCGACCGACTGCGGCAAGTTGTTATAAATGTAAGTTCTTTTGACTTGACAGACGATTGTTGAATTTTATAATATTTTAAAATAATTATATTTTCTAATAATTTTGACGGCACCATCTCTAGTGTCCGAAATCTCGGCCGTTGCTGTTGAGTGGACTATAAGTGAGTGCACTATATGGTGGATGGGGAGTGGGGGATAGGGAGCGATTTCGGCCACAGCGAATAAGAACGTTTTGTGAACTTTGCTCATGTCAAGAGCATTCATTACTTTTTCATTCGGCCCTAAGTGGTGGGGCAGCTGTTGTCCATTAGAGAAGGAGAGAAATGGCTTGTTCTATGTCCATCACTGGAGCTTTTAGGGTTTCAACTGTATTTCCAGAGGTTGCAAGACGAGCAAAATGACTAGATTCGACACATTTCCCCAACCATGTAGAAGCTAATGTGCTAGTGAGGTGTTCCTTGGAACATCTGGGTTCCAGCGCTCGCTGTGTTGGTGGTGTCTCCGCTAACCACTCAGGTTTAAGAAAATACTGGTTTTGGTGTCTTTTTTTGTCTGCATTCAAATGTAAAATGGAGATTTCTGGAACAAAAATCCAGATTTTATTTTGTGAAAATCATACAGCCCTTATCTGAATGAATACTATTCTGAACGACATGGTACCGATTTTGATCCAATAATTTTGGTTTCAGTACAATGTCTCAACGGGAACTCAAGGAGGCGTTCATCAGTAACCTGAATGGAACCAGTCTGGGCGAGGTGGCATTGGGATCCTTCCTGGCCCCGCTGTGCTTCATCAATCGGGGCTTAGTGTGGATTTTGTACAATCAATGCACAGGCACTCTCCCGTTGCCTGTCCCCTGGATCTCTCACTTCTTCATAGACTTTTCCACCATCGTCGCCCCACTCGTCTTATCGTGCACTCTTCTGAGCGATATTCTGGTCTGGGTGATCATCGGGCTCGCCTTGGCGTCTTTGGCCGTGCAAGTCTATGCTTGCCGCGCCAAGGGTGCTCGGAAGGGTCCTAAGCCGAGCTTCCTTCACACGCATATCCAACCTGGACGCCTCCCCATGGTCACGGTTTTTAGAGTCCTTGTGAATGTTAAAACTGCTATCAGCATCTTAGCGGTGGATTTCAAGGTGTTCCCCAGGAGATATGCTAAGACCGAGGTCTACGGAACTGGCGTCATGGACTTTGGTGTCGGAGCCTTTGTGTTTGCCAACGCTCTTGTTTCCCCTGAGGCCCGTGGTAAGACCATCGTCGGCTCCAAAGCCAATCACATCGGTCAGCAGGTGGTCAGCGTGTGGCCCCTGGTAGCTCTTGGTCTCGGGAGGTTAGCGAGCCTCAAAGCGACAGGCTACCACGAGCACGTCACGGAGTACGGCGTCCACTGGAACTTCTTCTTCACCTTGGCCATAGTTCGGGTTGCGGCGTCCGTCCTGCTGGCTTTCTGTCCGTCTCGACGCTCCTGGGTGCTCTCGGTCTCGCTGGTGGGGCTGTACCAGCTGGCTCTAGAGGTGACCGGTCTGAAATCGTTTCTGCTCGGCAACGAGGACCGTACAGTGGACTTCCTGCATGCCAACAAAGAGGGCCTTTTTTCAGTGGTGGGTTACATTTCCATCTACATGGCGGGGGCTCAGTTGGGACTTTATCTCATGAAACCTCGGACCTTGGTGAAGGATTACGTGGCGGTGATCCGGACTTTTCTTCTGTTGAGTGCTGTGCTGTACGGGATGCTGGTGCTCTGTCAAGTAAAACTTGAACCGGTGTCGAGGCGAACGGCCAACCTGCCGTTCTGTCTCTGGACCGTGGCACAGTCGACTTTTTTCCTGGCGTGCCTCGCGGTGGCGGATCTGACGTTACTTTTCCTCCAGAGGGAATCCGGGTGTGGCTTCGTGCCTTCCACCTGGAACCTGCACGAGAAGAAGGGCGGTTTCTCCGTGGAGAGGACGACCGGTCTGGGCCGGTTCTGTCTGGTCGAGGCCGTCAACAGGAACCAGTTGCTGTTTTTCTTGCTGGCTAACGTGACGACCGGTTTGACCAACATGCTGGTGGACACCTTCAGCACCGGAGACTACGCTGCAGTGTCCGTTTTGTTGCTGTATATGCTAACTAACTGTGGCGCGATGCACATTCTTCATATTCGCGAAATAACGGTGAAATTCTGGTGAGATTTCTAATCTGCAATGTATTATGGACATTTATTCCGTCTAAACTATTCTATCTAACCAGTTGACACTAATTATTGAAATAATCGCCAGCTAATTTGATAATCAATTAATTGGCAAATGTATTGGTCGATCATTGATTTAATTATTACCATTTTAATATGCATGATCCAACGTCCCCTTCTCAAGAAGAAAAGGGGTGATAATGCTCTTGTATTATGTGTGTTCTTTCCTGAGTTCTTAGTGTACCAGGCACACATGCAGCCAATGTATTGTAGTACAATTCTTTTATTTTTTTGTAATATTTAATTATGGTCGTGTTTAATCAATAAATCATTGACTTTGCTACTGTTGACACATCACCCAATACATCTACTGCAAACAATGTCCAGTGTATCTATCTATCTGGGCCTAGTATATAATATGAAATGAAATTATATATTTATATATATATATATATATATAAACACTTTTTTTCATTCCTCTGCTGGCAAAATGAAATTGTGTTAATGATGCTTTATTGTGCTGTATTGCACTACATTACATTGTTTGGGATTACAATAAAAACTAAATAAAACTAAAATAAAAAATATTTATTTATATTTATTTATTTTACGTCTCAGTTTATTACTCACAGAATTGTATCGATAATCAATTGATAAATTATTAAGATTATTGTTATTATTAATGAGACATGAGTATAAAGGAAATCTTCACAATTGTACGGAGTTTGTGTCGCAGTAAGTTCTTCAAACATCTCTGTTTCAAACTGATGAGATTTGCGAAAGTATTGTTTTAGTAAAAATGTTGCTCCATTTGAATATCTTGTGTTTTTTTAAGCCAATAGATTAATTGAGTAATCGTTTCAGTAATCGGCAAATAATCGATTGTTAAAAAGTCACCGGGGTGTCATGGATCCAAATAGTCAATGGTTATTATCATAGACTGTATATAAATATTTATATACAGTCTATGGTTATTATCATAGACTGTATATAAATATTTATATACAGTCTATGGTTATTATGAAAATGTAAGATTTTCTTCTGAATGAATACAAATAAAAGAGTGCCTAGATGCTGCATTAACATGTGGATTTTCATTAATTATTCTGAAAGTTTAACGGGAGAGAATGAGTGATTTTTTTTTGTGGCAGTAGGTGGCGTGGAACCATAGACTGTATTTATATTATATTATATATTTATATCCAGTCTATGTAGACTGTATTTATATTATATATTCATATACATTCTATGTAGACTGTATTAGAGTATTTTATAGACTTATATTAGTTTCCTATTCAAGACAGATAAAGGTTTTTAAATACCCCGCAGTCGGCCGTGATGAGTAACATCTTCATAGAGGACCTGGAGGAGAGAGCCATAAGCACCGCACCCATACCATGCCGCCCCACCCTGTGGAAGCGGTACGTGGACGACATCTTGGAAAAACACAAACGCTCACAAACCATCTCAACACAATAGACACCACGGGAAACAATTCACACACGAAGAAGAACAAAACGGGACCATACATTTCCTAGACACCACCATCCACCACAACAGTGACGGCGCGTTAACATTTAGTATTTATAGAACACTGTATTAGAGTAGTTTATAGGCTATATTATATTCTATAATTATATACATTCTATGTAGACTATTAGAGTAGTTGATAGACTGTATTTATATTGTACATTTCTATACGATCTATGTAGACTGTATTAAAGTAGTTTATAGACTGTGTTTATATTATATTATATATTTATATACAGTCTATGGTGGAACAATAAGAACGAACCTTCTGTTCATCTGTTGCCAGCGCTTTATAACTACTGTATAGTGTTAGTAGAGATATAGTATAGCCAGAGATGGGCAGTAACGCATTACATTTACTCTGTTACAATTTTTTGTGTACTTTTTCACTTTTGGAGTTACTTTCTACTTTCACTCGAGTAAATTAGATTTTTTTTCTTCTGAAAAATACCCAAACATACTTACAGCAAGCCAAAAATTACAAGACATTGATCTCGTCAACTTTAAATATAGTCAAAGTCGGTTCTTCTTAAACAGCAAATGTACCAACAATCAACTTGTTTTTATTCATATTCATGTTCTTTAAATCAATCATCTCCATGTAATATTTTCAGAAATGATCAATTAATATCAACTTTAACATAGTTTATTGTCAAATCTGATAAAATTATAGTATATAATATAGATAAATATGATCTATATTATATACTTTATAGATGCAATTTTCAGCACAAAAATGGCAATTATAAATATGATTCAATTCCTTGACAATTATCGATTATTATTATTGTTATTATTTATTATGAAATTAATATTATTGTTATTTATTATTATGAAATTATTATTATTAGTATTATACTATTATTATTATTGTTATTGTTATTATTATATTATTTATGATTATTGTTATTATCATTATTAATAATAAATGCCGATTAGGGTCTAGCGTGATACTTATAAAAAAAATACATTAATAAATTACAATTCGTGTTTAAATTTACACGTACACACCATAGACACACAAATCAATAATCGCCCGCCCCCTAGCGGCCAGCTTCTATTGGACGTCACAGCCACGTGACTGCCTACGTAAGCAGGTCAAAGGTTAAACAGGATGAAGAGTACGCCACTTCATGACTGACTGTAACATCCGACAAGCCCGCAGCCTGGGAACCGCTCTAAAACACCGGACAGGGTGAGTCTACAACACGAGTTAAAATAAATAAAATTAACTCCGAGGATGCGCGTCGCTACTTTTATCTATGTTCACTTTGACCGGAAAAGGGAACGAAAAACAAAAACAATTCCGAGGTTTGTTATGGAGACAATTCGGTGGCGCTCGCGTGCAAATATTCCTTTTCGTAGGATGCTAGCGCATGTGATGCGTCTGCGCATGCGCTTAGGGAAGTGCCAATCCCTCAAAACGATCCGTTTATTTTGTTAGGGTTAGGTTAAGGTTGGGGGGTTAGGGGTTAGGGTTAAGGTTAAGGGTTATGGGTTAAGGTTATGTTGTAGGATGTTCGTGTTAGATGTTAGAGGTTAGGATCTAGGCCTCTAGTCTAGGGTTTTGGTACCTAACAAAATAAGAGGAACGTTTTCGGCATTCACACTTGCTGCGCACATGCGCAGATGCATCTCGGGCGATGGCGTCCTACTAAAAGAAATATTCGCGGCCCCGCGTTTACTACCACACCACCACCGGGTTCCGGACAAGTTTTATCTCCCGATCTCAGTCCCCTGCGCCAGGGGCGAGGGAAGTGGGGGGTCCGGGTGCATAACCAGGTTATTCACCCTGGGGGTTTCTACAACGACACCGATTAAAGTCATTAAACCCACGGCGGTGTCGGGGCGACGCCTGGCTGTTTCAGGCGCTAAGTTAGCCAGCCTGGCGAGAAGCCAGAAGCAATGCATCGTCCACGCATCGCACATTGGTTGCATTTGCAAAGTCTAGTTCGATGTGCGATGCGTGGACGATGCATTGGTTTCTGGCTCGCCAGGCTATTAAGTTTAGATCGCAGCGTAGCAGCGATCGCTGCTTTGCACGCAGGCTAACGATCTTCCGTGTTTATTTTGTGTAATTGTTCATAATATTATCATAACCAAATAAATACTGTTATACCGACTTGTTTTTCTTAATAGTCATGCCCGTGCTAATCTCCCCACCACCAAATAGCTCGTTGATCGAGTTCTGCAGATCGCAGGGAACGCCATGTACCGCGGGCATGATCGCCGTGTGATAAGGCGCCTTTAGGTGCGCATGCCTTTTTTCCTGTTAGTTTGGGTTTTAGTTGTTGTGTTGTTGTAGTTTGGTTAGCCCGGTATGCTAACAAGCTAAAACCCCGGTGCACGGTACAAGTAGCCTAGCGCACCGCCAACCATCCTACCATTATGTTACCAATCCCACTGTTTGGGTCCGATCTATGGACTTTTACATAAGCACCCTTATACCTTAACTAGCATTAACCTTAACTAGTATTAGACTGACGTTTATACCTTAACTAGCATTAGTTACCTTAACTAGCATTAGACTGACGTTTATACCTTAACTAGCATTAGACTGACGTTTATACCTTAACTAGCATTAGACTGACGTTTATACCTTAACTAGCATTAGACTGACGTTTATACCTTAACTAGCATTAGACTGACGTTTATACCTTAACTAGCATTAGACTGACGTTTATACCTTAACTAGTATTAGACTGACGTTTATACCTTAACTAGCATTAGACTGACGTTTATACCTTAACTAGTATTAGACTGACGTTTATACCTTAACTAGTATTAGACTGACGT
>OMKY01210589.1:0-11761 GCA_900302395.1 Bregmaceros cantori | reverse complement strand
ATGCAACAGCACTATTGGAATTTAAGGATCGATGTCAATGTTCATCAGCATTGAAGGCATGTTTTGTTTATTGAAATTAGAGCATAGACTGTCTACATAGTATATGCTCTCTACTGCACTGGGAAGGCGCCATTTGTAATGGTGTCGGAATATGTAGTGAACATGCATGCACACTATAGTGCACTCAAAATCTCCCACGAAGCAGTGCCAAATGTAGTGTACAACGGATGGTCACTGCTGTTAATCAAATTTTTGAACAGCAATTTGCACTATGTAGTGAGTAGGGAATGAGTGGTGTCACACATGCCCGGAGAGAGATCTGCGCAATGCTTCAACACACACACACACACACACACACACACACACACGCTTCTGTCAGCAGTGATGTTCACCTGTTATGTTCAACAATAGATTTTATAATCAACGTTATTTGTTCATTGTTTGGCGATGTGTTTACGCGTGCTGCACCTAGATCCATAACCACGCCCCAGGCAACACGCACTTCCGCATGACGCAGTCGAGGCGCCAGAGACTCCATCTAACCCTAATCCCTACCCAAACCACTAAACCTAACCCTTACCCTAACCTCTAAACCTAACGCGAATCCCTAAACCTAACCCCCAATAAAAACAAAACACAATTTGGCAGGTAAAAAAAGACACGTAAAGAAGTGCTCCCTACTGGATTCAAACATAGACGCAGCAGACAGTCTTAAGTTGCTGTCCACGGCGCGTCCGTTGACGATGGGCGGGCCCTGTGACGCGCCATCGCGTCATATGAGGAAGCGCGGGCCGTGGTTATGGATTTAGGTTTGCAATCCGTAATCACACGGCGTTCACTCAGCAACACCACCAGCTGTCAGCAACACCACCAGCTGTCAGCAACACCACCAGCTGTCAGCAACACCACCAGCTCAGCATGTCAAAGAACTGAAGAGTGACACCAGCTTTGGAATTGTTCTGTAAACTTTTTTTTATTTTTCTACAACGGATCAGTTCGCTGTGGAAAACCTCCAGGCGCCATGTTGTTCCTCTCTGACCAGAGCACCCGGCAGACAAAGTGTTAACATGCTGCATGGTTTAGTCGTGGTGTGGCCGCAAGATTTTGCCAAAAAATAAACTGATATTTGTCTGCAAATTGAAAACAGGGACTAGAACAGTGTTGACTAGAACTGTTTTCGCGCCTTAATAATCATTCAATTATATAATAATATAAATACTATCTAAGTGCTGACACTTGTAGTCCAAAGAAAAACATTTTTGGTTGTTTTTGAATAATTTTTTTTCCCATTTTTTTTTTAAACTAGGGATTTAAAAAATAATCTTTATAAAATTGTAATCGTAAAATATATATTATTATATTTATATATTTCAGACGTTTCAGCATGTTATTTTGTGGCTAAAATCTTACAACCCTAACTTCAGCCACTCACTATTCCAAAAAGCCGCTATTTCAGTAACGGAAATGTTTGTTCATCAGCCTGGAATAGGCTAGAAACACTAGCCTGGCGAACCAGAACAAATGAATCGTCCACGCATCGCACACGACTAGAACATTCCTTTGGTCTGGATTAAGCAGGTTGGAGAAAAGGTGTGTCAATCAAATGAAGTTATCAAATCACAGCGCAGTAGGTGTGACAAGTGGCCTGGAGGCCCACGTCTCCAGTCCAACAAAGCCCGCCTTAACGGGGCGCTCATTGGATCGCCCAAACGAGGATGACAATTTAATTTGTTGGCCTGGTTGATCCAGACCCACCGGACTGTCCCGTCGCTATCGATCCGTAGACGATTTGTTGGTTCTGGCTCGCCAGGACGCAGCCAGATGCTCCTGCAGAGAGTCACAACATATTTTTTTCTTCTTTTTAACTCCCTTTCTTTCTGTACAATGGAAGTGTTCGGACGCTCCTCGCCGTGTAGAAAAGACAAAACAGCTGATGGGGGTGGGGGGGGGGCCCGGTTAGTCCTCGCTGGTCCGGAAGCAGCCTGGGGTTAGGGGGGGTTAGCGTAGTACAGTCCAGAAAACAGCCACGCGTTCGTGTGCCGTACGCGCCCGCCATGCACCGCGGCGGTGTCCTCCACTCGCCAGATTTGTATCGCGCCAAAAAAACACACCCGAAGTCCGTCGGAGGAAGCTGTTTTTTTCCCTGTGAAAGAGGAAGAAAGAAGTTGCTGGAGATGGCAGTGTGTGTGTGATGTGTGACCCACGATGTGGTCCGGTATGAAATATACACGTATGGATACGTTATGTGTGTTGATGGTCAGACTCGCAAGGAAGCAAACGACTTGAAAACCCTCAATATGAAATTTTAAGAAATAAGTGATGTAAAAAGAAAAACAAACGCTGATGATGTAAAACAAAACGGCCAAACTCAGTAAACAGTTTTAACTTTGATATTAGATATGTTGTTCTTTTACATGAGACATGATGACCAGAAGGAAAATACGCACTTCTTAAGACTGGCAAGCCAAACCAAACGAATCGTCCACGCATCGTTTGAAGCGCAGTAGACTTGACAAGTGACCGAGTAGGAATCATCTCGTCTGGCCGAGAGCCCGCCTCAACGCGGCTCTGATTGGTCGACGGAAACTGAGCCGAGGATCAGATTTTTTGATGCGATGGACTCCAGACCCAAACACACGTTGGAGCGACCCGCGGGCGCTTCGTTTGGTCTGGCTTGCCAGGCTACGTACTTAATGCTACATTGTAACTTAACAGGCATTAAAAAAAAATACACAACTTGTCTACAATCACATCCGAGGTAGTGTCAGTAGACTGTCCAACATCTAGACCAGGAGTGTCAAAATCATTTTAGCTCAGGGGCCGCATCGAGGGGAAATCTGTTCCTATTTGTGCCAGATTCATGATCATGACATAAATTAAAAATTTAAAATGAAAAATGGGTCCAAAATAGGACAAACATATTCTAAAAATGTACATGTAACATACAATGGGGTGTGTCCTCCTCAAATCAGGAAGAAGTCAATCAACCTATCCCCAAGTCGAGGCCACACGGTATTTATATGTTCCCAGTGCACTGGGCATATGCATCATGGTGTAAATTCCACTCGTCCACATACGGCCCATAGACACCTGTACCAACTTAGACTAGCCTCGTGCCATCTCATACGGACACCCAGCTTCGTCTATTGTACGTGCACTCCACTGGAACAAGTGAATTACCCATGATGCACTGCTCATACACACACACCACATATAATGCTCTTTATGAACACATTTAGAACAATTTCTTTCATAGGGCTGTTGCACGGTGATGCCACGACTTGACAGTGGCAGACATTTTGATGGTAGCACGTACGGTGAAGTATACGTACGGTTAAGAGGGATACCTTACCAATTCACGTCCATGATATAGGGGTAAATACAATGGACGTAGTTAGACTGCTGGCGATTGATAGCATATTACCATGGATAAATCAATAATAGAAACAGAGAAAATAGACATAAACAGACAATGTTATACAAATATCACTCTCTGTGTGTTCGCCGCCCGCGAGGCTACCACCAAAATGTCTACCGGCGCCAAACCGTGACGTCACCGTGCAACTGCCCTATTGACAAGTTGCAGGTATTTTTGTGGCCTGCAGTACAATGCGTTTGACACGCCTGAAGTAGACCGCACCAAACTACTTTCAACCCGTTCACACCTTGCCTGTGATGGCCGTTGTTTGGACCGTCACACTGTATTCAATGTATTATATTATCTATAAATATGTACAGATTCATTAATTATATTTATTACATGTTATTCACTTAATGGTAATTCTTAAATCCTACGGAAATCTATATAATTGTTGCTGATCGGCTTCAGGTGTGAATGGGTTGAAACAGACTGCGTGCGGTGGGACAGACCGGTAGATTGTAACATTGATTGCTTGATTATCATTTAAACTTGTAGACTTCGACGAGTTGGTCAGATCCGTGCGACCGGGCGTGTGAGAGAGAAGATATAAGCTAGAGACATTGTTACAGAAAACAGATTTAAAAAAAAAATCCAAACCAATTTTTTTTTTTTTAGAAATGTAAAGACAAACAACATCTGTGTCATTTTTGTTACAATCCCAAAAAAAACCCAGCAGCTCCCCAACGGGCTCCGTCTGCACCTCCAGCGCTTCCAACGTCTCTGACGATCCGACAACAAAAAGGAGGTGCACATATTTCATAGACTGGCGAGCCAGAACCGATGAGTCGTCCACACGTCGCATGCGATTAGAATGAACTTTTGGTTGGATATAACCAGGGGCAAAAAACGTGGCAAAAAAGTGTCAATCAAATCGTGTTATCCAGTCACCGTGCGGTAAGTGGGACAAGCGGCGTGGAGGCGTGACAAATGGTGTAGAGTAGGAGGAGCATTCTTTTTAAAAACTCCTCCCACGTCTCGCGGTCGCCCCTACAAAACTCCGCCTACGTCTTGATTTGAATAAGGCCCGCACTAACCGGGCGCCGATTGGTCCGCCCGTATACGGGCGAGGTCTGCCTGATTTGTCCAGACCCAATGTACCGTGTAGCGGCGTGCGATGCGTGGACGATTCGTCGGTACTGGCTCGCAAGGCTACACATTTCAGAGGTTTTAAACAGACGCAGTAAGCATGCACACACACACATAAACACACATACATACACACACACACACACACACACACACACACACAGACATACATACACAGACACAGACACAGGTCTTCATTCGTCGTCACCGGAGCCCCCGCCCTCCCCGTTGCACCCAATTAAATAAAAGATTAAAAAACAAAAATAACAGTTGTCATGACGACACCAAGATGCGAGCGTCATGGCGGTGGCGATCCTCTCCCGTCCACAAGACCAAGCTAGTCAAGCTAGTCATGCTAGCCAAGCTAGCTAAGTCAGGCACTCAGTAAACATCAGGAACTGACCACCGGTCTCCACTGCAGTCTCCCTTGTCCACGCTCCGGCGTTTCAGTCCGCTCCAAAGCGATCTCCTCCCCACACCACGCGTGGCGAAGCCGGGGTTACGTCGATATGTCTCCAGAGGCTGCGTCTCGTTGCACCGAGGGTTTATGTCCGTCGTGATTGCAACGTTGTGCAGAATGTCTTGGCCACGCACCCAGCGCCGCTAACTTGCCACCAAAAATCCTCCAGAATCATGCGTGTTGCGGTGCCAAAATACTTGGTGTTCATGCACCGTGGATAGGGAAAGGAGATATGTTAGACCACAGAGGGCATCGCGTCTGGGTCCGAGCGGAGGGGTGCTGGTCACAGGAGTCCACGGAGGTCGTACGGTCCACTCGGGTCCTCCAGAACTAAAGATCCCTTTCTGCGTTTCAGTCTCCACCTCGGAGTCTCTCAGTCTATGAAGGTTGTGGATTAATGTGTTATGTACGTATGACAATGTGAGAGCGTGACGGAGTGTGTGTGTCGGCGTGTGTTGGTGTGCGTCATTGTGAATGTGTCTGTCGTTGTGTGTGCGCGTGTCGTCTGCGTCAGTGTGTGTCGTTATGTGTGTGTGTTTGTGATGTGTGTGTGAGACTGCGTGTGTCGTTGTGTGTGTCATGTGTCTGTGTGTGTCGGCGTGTGTTGATATGTTTCAGCGTGTCATTGTGTGTGTCATTGTGTGTTGGAGTGTGTTGATATGTGTTGGCGTGTGTCGTTGTGTGTCGTTGTGTGTGTGTGTGTCGTCGGGTGCGTCTTGTGTGTGCTGTGTGTGTCATTGTGTGTGTCGTTGTGTCGGTATGTGTCAATGTGTGTCAGCGTGTATGTTGTGAGTTCAGAAGATCTCCGGCAGCGTCACGTTGCGGAGCAGCCACTGTTGAGATCTGGAGTGCGAGCAGTCTTTAACACTCGGGACCTGACTGTCGTCCTCGCCCGCCTTGTCCAGACACTGGTTGCTGTTCACGTGCACAAGAGTCAGCTTCTGCACCGGGACATACACATAGAGACACAGAGGAACACAGACACACATAGACACAGAGAGACACTCAAAGAGAGACACACATACATACACACACACACACAGAGAAACACACAGACACATTGTTACATTGCCAAGGGTCACAACCTGAAATCATCACCAGGTTTGCACAAACATCAGCGGCTCCAACAAAGCTCAGACAAGAATATTTCCACCAGCTCCAAGATCAGACTGATGCGCTCCCCGGTGACGTCAATCTTTCCCTACGCTTGTGAAACATGGACCCTAACAGGAAAAACGGCAAAACTAGAGAGAAAAATCCAGGCCATAGAGATGAGATGTTTCCACAGGCTCCTTGGCATCTCTTATAGAGAACACGTCACCAAAGAAGAAGTGAAAGCCAGAATAAAACAAGCCACTGGACCATATGAAGATCCACTAATGTGAGGCATTTCTTTGCACTATTCTTTTTATTATTGCACTATCCGTTGACACTCACCACCGGGTCGTACTCCCACAGCTGGTTCCCTTTGAGGTGGTGACATTTCAGCATCATGACGGGACCGTTGAGCTTGGACACATCCAGACAGAGATCATCGGTTCGTATCTCCTTGTTAGCAGTGTACGAGAACACCTGAGAAAACCAAGTAGCTCATGTTTAGAATGTCTATTCAGTGAAAAAGTAA
Source organism: Bregmaceros cantori (assembly GCA_900302395.1). Classification (NCBI taxonomy): domain Eukaryota; kingdom Metazoa; phylum Chordata; class Actinopteri; order Gadiformes; family Bregmacerotidae; genus Bregmaceros; species Bregmaceros cantori. The sequence goes on along the minus strand of OMKY01210589.1, from coordinate 5,170 downwards.
TATTACTAGAATGGTCAATTTAGGACCTTTTCCAGGACAGGGTGAGGAACCAGGCCAAAAACATTGTAGCAGATCCCTCTCAGCCTGCACACCACCTTTTCTCCCTCCTCCCCTCGGGAAAGAGCTACAGAGCCTTGCATACTAAGACCTCTAGACTGAGAAACAGTTTCTTCCACAGAGCCCTGCGTACTAAGACCTCTAGACAGAGAAACAGTTTCTTCTACAGAGCCCTGCGTACTAAGACCTCTAGACTGAGAAACAGGTTCTTCCCACGCGCAGTGATGCTACTGAAAACAGGGGGTAGCCCTGCTTGATATGTTGTTACATGTGCTGATTCTGTGCCAATGCCACTACATAACTTATGTGCTGCTCTTCTTTCTTTTTGTGTTGACCTTGTTCATTACCTATTGATCTTAAGACTTGTTTCATGCCCAACTAAAATTCCATGTGTGTGTGTACTGCTGTATATGCGATATAGAAGATTAAAATGAATCTTGAATGAATAATTTGAATTTTTTTGGTCTACAGATGACAGAAGTTACGTTAAATGGTTTGGTGTGACAGGTGAGAAATGTGTTTTGCAGGTGTTGTGTTTTCGTGTTGTGTGTGTTGTCATGTTGTGTGTGTATGTTGTGTTGCAACATCTCACTGTCTTGTGGGACAGTGAGAGCTGTGTGTTGTGTTGTCAGACCTGGTTTCCTCCCATGCCGTGACAGTTGAAGATCCCAACTTTCTCGTTCTCCTTGCGAGCCATGTTGTCCAGACACTGGTTGGTCTCCACGTTCCGGATCTACAGACAAGACGACGGATTCATGGTCACAAATGGAAAATAAGGACTGAATACAAGCTTGGTGTGTGCAGCTTCCTAAAATCGAAGCCGCTACCTCTCCTCCCAGAACCACTCGGCCGGCTCCCGCAAGTTGCGAGCTCCGACCACACACGGCAACCCACCCCTCACGGGGATGAGTGCCCCGCAAGGCGCGGTCTGTCCCAGGGGCAGTCCGCTGAGCACAGCGAGAGAACAAAGCTGTTGACAGACTTGCTTTTTATTATTTGATTGAATGGACAGATTACTGGCGAGGAAAGGCAGCCATAGTGGGATAGGTGAAAACTCGCTTCTCCCAAAACGTCGCGCCGTCAAGTTCAATTTTTTCATCTCCTGCGTCCAACGCCTCGCTCATTTCTGCGGCTGATGCCCATGCATGTCTGTGTCAAATGACATCGGCTTGGACGCAGAGTCTTGCGGGAATCGATCGGTGAGCGCATTTTTGCGTCGCGTCTCAATGCTGCGTCTCTTCCCATCCACTTACATGGTATTTTCGGGACTTACTAAGACTAACTGCTACTGTAAAACAAACTCCTTATTAATTCATTCTGAATTTCCTATTAGTATTATTGTTACTATTATGTATTGAGTGTCAACTGTGTCTCTACCTTCATGCATATGTGTTGCTTGCAATAGGCCTGTTGAACAGTGAAGTCACAGCAGAGATTTTGGTGGCATCATCACGGTCAGACGAACAGACAGAGCAATATTTGCATAACAATGTCCGTTTAAAAATCTTCCGTTATTGATTTATCCATGGTAATATGCTATCAATCACCAGCAGATGGCAGCCCAACTACGTCCATTGTATTTAGCCCTATATTAGGGACGTGAAGTGGTAAGGAATACCACTTAACTGTACATATACGTATACTTCACCGTACATGATACCACCAAAATGTCTGCCACCGCCAAGCCTCATCATACAACAGCCCAGCAACGTGGTGAGATAAAGTTTATTCTGCCAGCACTGGGCCACCAGAACCCACCTCCCCCAGGGAGTAGTAATGTCTGGGGATCTGAGAGTCCGGGTAGACGTTCTCCAGGTACCAGCTGAAGGGTTTACACTGCAGCTTCTGTCGGAGAGCCGACCGAGACGTGATGTCCCCATAGTCCACCTTGGTCACACCTGATGGAGACACACATTACTAGTTACTAGTCCTCCTGAAAGCTGTGAAGTGTAGGTGCACAAAATTTAGATTCATTAATTTCAAGGACATCATACAATACCCTAAAATCATCGCCATTTCAACCTGCCTATAAAGCAGATTGGTTATGGAGCGTTCCCCCAGAACACAGGCCGAGCAGCGCTGCGGATTCTCATCCCCTCTCCAGCTTTTCTGCAATGTCTCCGCTCTTCAGAGTTTCCGATTCCAATCGCTATCTCTCACTGTAAAGAATGAAAAACTGCGCTTGCACCCAAAAAAACTAGAAGAGAGAGAGAGAGTGCAAACCTGTGCCAAGGCCACTGATGCCAAAACATCTAGACGCTCTGGAATCCTATACCTACAATGTAACTTACAACTCACGATTCGACAATTCGACATTTTAAAATTTAGAGGCAACAATTTGAATATGAAAACAATTATTGATGCATTTTTAAATGTATATATCTGCACGGCTACTTTGGTCAACACCAACTCACCGGGTGAGATGATGTAGAAGAAATTCTTGAACTCGTCCATCCAGACCTCGGCCAGACGACGGTTGTTCTTGTTGATGATCTGTCCGGTTCCTCCGGGGAACGTGTAGGGCGTGGCCTTGCGGAACACGTGACCCACGTGGGAGCATGTGACGATCTCCAGGGTGCCCCCACACTGCCAGATCTGAACATTGCACACAACCCACACCGTTGCATTGTTCAATTCATATTTTTTGTTGTTAAAGGATGCTTGCAGGAATCACAAATTAAAATGTTACAATTTAACTTTATTTCGTTTCGTTATTTTTTCCCAGCATGAGCAGTTTTTACCACTTAACCGTACGTATACGTAAACTTCACCGTACGTGATCCCACCAAAATGTCCGCCGCTGCCAAGCTGTGACGTCACTGTGCTACAGCCCTATTAAGCCAACCCCATTTACAACACACTCCTACTCAACCAGTATTTCCCGAGGCCGCTAACTGAAAAGTTTCTTTCCAAGGATCCTCCAGGGAGGCAGAGACCAGACTCCTGCGGTGGGTCAGGTGGTGCCGGCCTGCAGGTGTTGGCTATAAACACTGGCAGGTGTGTGATAAAACTACTTTATTAGACCCTCGGCATCGCTGGCAGACCATGAGTTCAATACGACCAGCTGCAGGAACATGGGCTACCACCGGTTTCTAGCAGGAAAGACGGTGAGAGAGGAGAGGGCAGTACAAAGCAGGGCTTAGAACCGCTCCAAGGAACAGAAACGAAAACCAGGCACTTTTTGTATTCTCCAGGGAACAGAAACAAAACCGGAAACGTATTTCTTATGTTCTGGAACAAGAACACTTATTTGAAAATAATGGTAACCGGTTAACACCGGTTTTATTTTGTTCCCCAAAGTTTTTGTTGAAACGCAGCCGTGCGCCTTCCCAGCCCTCTGTCAAAATTATTACAACATTATAAAATTCAACAATCATCACAAAAAGTCAAAAGAACTAACATTTCTAACTATTTGCAGTAGTCTGTCACTATTGACTCACCATGCCATGTTTTTGTAGGTAATTTTGAATGCGCCTCACAATGCATTAAGGGTTATATTGCATGGTCTACGGTACATCGATGCACACTACTTTTCATGTTGCATTGTGGGATACTTTGAGTGCACTATATAGGGTACATGGAGTATTCGGACATCCCTACAAAATTGTGTGCGCCCCATATAGTGCACTATATAGGGAATAGGGGGTGATTTTGGACACAGTCCAATAATCCTTTGTGACAGCTCTACATATTGGCTCTAGGAGGTTAAAGTTCGTACTCTGAAGGAAATCTCCAGGTTCTCTCCACCCCAGATGTCCATCCCAGCGTCGTACGTTCCGATCTCCTGGAAGTAGTCTCTGTCTATGGAGAACAGACCGCCCGCCATGGTGGGAGTTCTGGAACACAACACCAGAACCAGAACCAGTCAGGCGGATCAATAGGAGGAACAGAAACTATCATGTACATTACACAGCTCCCACTACGACCAAGCAAAAAAAAAAAAAAAAAATTCAAAACAATGACATGAACCCCCCGCCCCCCTCCTTCTCCCCATCCTATACCTAGCTAGCAATGTGTTTTAAACTCGACTCAACCGGCTCAACCAGTCTCAACTTGATAAAGAAAAAGAAGTAAGTCGACCGAAGGTTTAAAGTAAGTAGTAAGGTTATGAAGGCCTATAGAGAAGGGAAGGTAACAGAGGACTTCCGCAGGGTTAAATCTACGGTGAATGTAGTTTCGGGGGACGAAGCCCCCGAAGGCCCTTTGAGTGAAAAATAAGCAATTAGTGAGGTGGCCACGTGGTACGTGGGTGACGGCCCACACCTAGCAGAGACGGCCCCATAGGATGCTAGGGATAGATTTTGATGACATGGGGTGATGGTAGGGACAGTTGGCGTCTCTGTAAACAGGCTAAGCAGTTATAGAAGTGATAACTATGATAAGACTTTGAAGGTATGTGGAGATATAGACAAGAAGGTGAGAAAAAAAAAACGTTAAGAAGGTATTAGTTATGAAGTTCAGTACGTTGATTGATGTACATGTAAATTTTAAAGTGCAGATTTATACATTTAACTGTAGCCCTAGCTAGAATCGAGTTGTTAACTTGTTTTAACTGGTTCAACTTGTGTTAACTTGTCTTGACCTGTTTCTACTTGTTTTTAACTTGGTTTAGGTCCCTCCCGGAGTTTGCAAACTCCACTCACGGACAGCCGGGTGAAATATAGCAACTCTGCTAAGTCCGTTTTGTACAACCATCTTCTCATGTCGCATATCTTATGCTGAAATGTTAAATGGCTCTGTACTGTCTGTCCTAAAAAAAATAAAAATAAAAATAAATAAATAAAAATAAGTTAGATAGATAAACGGGGGGGTATGGCATTCTGACAGCCATGACCGTTAAACAAACTGTGGGATCGGCGATGTCGGCTGCATTAAGCTGCGGACCTGTCAGCGGGATCAGATGGGGCAGCCTGGTTCAAACTGTAGCCTGTGTTTAGACGTCAAGCCGCTTTGTGGCTTCCGAAGCCGCCGCGGTGAGTCAGCGACCTTGTCTGACTCCAGTCACTCAAGGTCCTTGTAGGAGGAGGCTTACAAACCCACCGCGCAGAAGGGTTCGAGATTCAACTTTGACCAGAGATGGCAAAAGTACCGGGATTTCTTACTTGAGTAAGAG
>OMKY01210587.1:0-12759 GCA_900302395.1 Bregmaceros cantori | reverse complement strand
TAATGAGCCGCTCGTCCACGGGCGGCACCCAGGCGCCAGGTTCGTCCGTGGACCGCACCAGCACAGCTGGCGTTCCACTCTCTCGTCTCCGGAGCGGTTCCATGATTGGCTGCCCTCCCCTTCTTAAAGGGGCTTCGGGCGCAAGTCCGACGCAGCGTCCAAGTTCTTCCTGGGTCAGTGCTAGGTTGACAAGTTTATGTTTCTTATAGTTAGATCGATACACCTGTTGTGCTCCTGTGTCACCACCTGTTAGCCAGTTAGCCAGTTAGCTGTTTAGGTAACCTGAAGCTATCTTCGACTACAGAATCGACCTCTTCCACCTCCGGATCGGGCTCATCGGTCACGGACCACCTCCCGGAGATGAGTACTCACACCAAGACTTTTTAATATGAACATTTATTATTACTGTGTCCAGAGACTCGCTTTACCTGTACACTGGTGTTTTGTTTATCCTTTTGCACAGTGTGTGCTGCGAATGTTTTGTGTTTGATTCTTGATTTTCTGTATCAACGGATGACCCGGAGAGGCATCCAACCTTTTCTCTGACTGAGTCCATATTCATTCATATTAGCTATACGAATCATAACAGATGCCTGTTCATACAAAGTAGGGTTATGAAAAAAAATAGCGATGGGTATTGATTTCAGTTTCAACATTGTTAAAATGATCAAACATTGTTAAATCTTTGTCCTCTCCTCCGAGGAGCCATTTGGGTGTTCATCAAGGCTGTCGCGATTACCGATTTGGCGGTGTTACATTGGCCAGAATACAAGTTAACTGTGGCACAAAGGGAAATGCTCTCAGACAGTATGCACAGGTTCCAATACTAATATCAAGGTAGTGGTATTTTAGAGGACGCAAATATTCACATCACACATCATGTGATCAAGCAGCAGCTAATTGACACACAGCAGATGAGGGGAGTAATTGTAAATCAAAAAAGTCAGATTGTTTCTAACCGTAACATGTGGTACATGGTCAAGATAAACAGAGTGAGCTTTCGAACACGTTGGATGATGGTTGAGCGAGCAGGTGAGCAATCCTCATCCTAGCTGGTGATAGTCAAGGCCAGACTTATTAATTTAAGTTTGCACCTGTAGGGAGTGGACGTGAACACTATTATTCTCAAAATTGTGAGTCTCTATCGTGAGAACCAAAAGGGTAAGAATGTTTATAATAAGCTGCATTCAGCCAAAGGTACAAATGAGAATTGAAATATAGACATACAATATACACAATATACACATATATATGTATACATCCGGCAGATCACGAAAATATTGATTTCTGGGGGTCCGCGTTGGCCGAGTGGTTATGGACACCACAACTAACGCGACTGTGGCGCTGTGTCTACAGCAGCGTCCGCAGTGTCGCGAGTTCGACTACGCTCGTCGACTTGTCGGCAATGTCTACCGATCTCTTCAACCCAGTTTCCGACTAATCCTATCCAATAAAGATGGAAAAATGGCGCTGACGCCAGAAAAAATAACTTTAAAAATATATATTGATTTTTTTTTTTTAAGTTATTTTTATAGACACAGTGCCACTAACATGAATAGGGTCGCGTTAGGTGTGGTGTCCATAACCACTCGGCCAAATATTGATTTTTATGACTGTAATCCCACGTAACATCAAGAGCATGCTCGCGTACCACTACTGACAAGTGGTACGCGAACCTGGCCTTGGCGCAGGTTTGCACTCTCTGAGTAGTCTGAGTTGCACTCTCTAGTTTAGTATTTGGTACAATAGACATTCATTGATAATACTGATAATATTGGTGAGCTATTTGGTTAGTTGCTTTTGTAGTCTACAAATAATTGTTCCTTTCCCTATCAGTCAGTGATAGTTCATCATGTTGGTGTGCTTTATTTTTAAATGAATGTTCGACTGTCATGAACAGTCTTTCATACAACAAGACCAAAGTGATGACATTTTTCATTATTGTATTGTATGATCACCATCATCCGAGCATGAAAATAGCCCATCACTACATTCACCAATCCAAAGGTTCTGTATTTCAAAATGGGGTTAGGGATATGTGTCGGCTTAGGTTTGGATTAGAATTAGGCTGGTTTATGGCTATGATAACCTTAACTAATTTCAGAATAATGGAATAAAGCCTTATGAATCGGACCCAGTAACCCTCACACATCTCTCCTTCACAGAAGTGAATGAGTTGCCTCTCTCTCTCCCTCTCTCTCTTTCTCTCTCTCTCCCTCTCTCTCCACCCCAATACCCCTCCTTAAAGGACATCTGAAGGGTGCTTCTGAGAGATGCAGGCGTGTAGCAATGCACCCACACTCCTTAAGAGAAATTACAGGTAGGTCGGCTAAGGGCCGACCTCGCATCCCAGGGAAAAAATCCTCTTTCAACCCTGCTGCTAATGGTAGTGTGGGATTTGAGAGCTCTGCCTGTGTTGTGTATGTGAACATGTGTTGTGTGTGTCGATTTTGTGGCATGATGTGGCAATGCATGCACAAACTGGCCCTGAACGTTTTGTGAACTCGTCGGGACGATGCAGGATGTGTGTCTAACGGTGTGTTTCCACCAGAACCAGTTGACGCTCCGCGGGCACGTGCGTGTTGTTCAAACTTGTGCGTAAGCCAAGGATTGGAAATAATATTAACAGATGTAGTTTGAGACATTCGACAAAGCGTAACTCAAGACACACAATTTAGATCACTATTAAAATCATCTCGTAGCATGCGTACAACCGATTGGACTCATAAATCTTCTTATCCACTTTGTACAGGACGAACGGATCGTGGTAAACAGTGTACTGAGACTACAGAGATGGAAATGACATTTGGAAGCAAAGTGTGCTTTGATAAAAACACACATAATAGTTGCCATTATATGGCTCTGTTTCTTGGGAAATTATCATTCACACACACGTCCCCGGTCGGCCCAATTTTTGTATTGGTTCTCGCCTAATAATCTAAAAATCAATTCGATCCCTCTCGATAGGCGAATAGGCTAGCCTACTTACAGCTATGCTTAGAAGTGAGTTTATTGAATGATTGATTGGTTGCATGATTGAGTCAGTGATTAAATTACATTTCCTCCCAGGGATGAAGAAAAGAAAAGATATTCAGAGCTTCTTTCTTAAAAAAAAAAGACAATAAAAGTAAAGAGTCAGAGTTAGGGTTAGTTAGTTCCGCACCGGTCCACATGCAAACTGGGAGCGGCTGTTGACATTCGAGGCCGCTCCTACTACGTATAATGAGCTCCTCCGCAACCAATGCGATGCGTTTGGAAGCGGACTCGAACACAAGTCACGTAATCACTCGATCCTAATTAGACTTTACGTGGCCCGATAGCAGCCTCCCCTCCATTCCATCTTACTCAGACAATATTTTTCCATGCATCGCTAAAAAATGCAACCACCTTATTACTTATAAGCACTAATACATGCCTGTTCTTCCAGAGCACGAGCCTCGACCGGAGCCCCTCCACAGTAACACCAACGAGCGTCTTCTCAACATATCCTAATTTTCAGCCTAGCTTCTCCTTTTAGGCCCTTTAAGCCCATCACAGACTACATTAACTTCCTCTTTTCTTGACAGACACCGGTCAACCAGCAATGCCTTCCTGATTTCACGTACATCCTGAGGGTTTCTCAGCCCACTCCTTAAAGATCTGGCTGGATCAGGTTGGGTATCACAGACCACGTCATAAAATTTGCCAGGCCAATTGTCTTCCACCACCTACCTTACTTACATTTGCACCACGAGCAGCAACATCTGCAACGCTCATGCAAGCTTGGCTGCCCTCCCCTATCCCGTCCATGTAGCTCATTGTTCGGGGCAGTGGACCAGCCACTCGCCCTTGTTGTCTTGGGGGTTCTTTTGGGGATTCGGCTCCAATGAGCTTGATTCCTGGCCCCTCTTCGAAACTTGAATTCTGCTCCGATGAGTTCTCTGACCCTCATCAGAGCGTAAGGATCCACTGCCCGACATTAGACCCCCCCCACCCCTTCTATCTCACTCACAATTAATTCAGTTTTTCTGAATTAATCCATAACTCAATATTGTAATCAATTTTGTTAGTTCCAGCCCGTCATTTACAGGCTAAGAGTACACTGTCAATATCCGTCTAACATGCCTGCAAGTAATGAGTTCCATCTGTTTCCTGCACCATCACAGTGTTGTATCACTATAGGTACTTATGCATATCCAACCTACTACCTAAGCGCTCACTCGAGCTTCACGTCTAAATTGCCTCATGTCTTAATTGCCTAACGGCTGTCTGTGGCCGAGTCACTAGGGAGTGTGCTCGAGTCTCATATTCACTATCCAAGGACTAACTGTCTCTGGTTCCCACGATCTGAACTTCATGACTGAACGGCTTCCTGCTGCCGTGTCATTAGGGCTTGAGTCTCATATTCATTATCTAGTATTAATTGTGTGTTGGTTTCCCTCTATCTGAACATCAAATATTCCATCTGTGTGTTGATCATTTCTTGCTCATGAAATGGAGATTGATTAAACGTTACGAAATAGTAATCTTCAATCCTCTGTCGGAAAATAGCTATAAGTATTAAGTATAATATAGAAGCGCTTAAAGATGGATTGATACCATACTATACCGCATCAGATCAGGAATTATGTCAGAGACCCAAGGTGATGGTGCTCTGCGCTTATATAAAAGCTTCACAGCTGAAGCTGCTGTTGGTACACTGCCTTTCAAAACAGGCGGTGGCAAGCACCTTAAGGCAGTGGTGCCCTCTAGTGGTAGCTTCAAGGCTGCTGATATGTAACACACAGAAAGTTAAACTATGAATTGATTACTATTAACTATAGCCAAAACACACCGTGGGCCGCAACACATTTGTAAATGGGAGGGGACTTTATTTCAAACTATCGTTTGACAAATCAAAATCTGGCGGGTGTGCGAGCTGTGAGCCTCGCGCGTTCTTCCCCTCACACAAGCGATCCGGCGACTTTCACTTTGCGTGTGCTTTGACAGGGGTCGGAATCCGCTCTGTTCCCCTGCGTGCCCTATATCAATCTCTCTCCTCCGTGCTCTCTCTCCCTCCATCTCTCTCTGTTGCGACCTCTCCCTCTCTCTCCCTCCTTCTCTCTCGGTTACGCTCTCTCTCTCTCTCTCACTCTCCATCTCCGGTCGCTCTCTCTCTCCCTCTATCTCACTCGGTCTTTGTGTGATAACACAAAATCTTGCACACATTTATTTGATTAATCTCATAGGTTGATATTTTGTTGTTCCTTTAGAGCTTTTGTATTATTATTAACATAATGTTATTATGTACATAATTATATTAGTTTATCAGTAAGTAAAATGTTTAAATAAACGCAAAAAAATATTTGGGGAAAATTTGGGGCGGTTCTGGCATGGTTAAAAAAATGTGTCGAGATGATTGTGAAAGGCGTGATTGTGGAGGCGGCGGGGGAGCTGCGCTGCACTTGGCCGGCTCCCACCAGCAACGAGCTCCGACCACGCACGGTCCCCTGCCAGGCGAGTGCCCCACACGGCCTGGTCTGACGCGGAGATCGAACATAGCTGGTGACAGAGAGCCCCAGAGAGGCGTTTTGTCTGATTATTCGATTAATCGAGGGCATTTCAGGAGAATACTCAATTACTAAGATTATCGATAGCAGCATCCCCAGTTGCAGCCCTATTCTGCACACCAAGTATAATTCGAAACTACTCGATTGACATGCCAGCTATGCAGACATGCTGAAATGGGCAGTTCCTTCCTCGCAAAAATGGGAATGAGAGAGAGAGAGAGAGAGAGAGAGACAGACAGACAGACAGACAGTGTTGAGAGCGTAAGAGTGAGCAACCCACTGCTGTGTCACACACTCACACACACACGCAAACACACTCACTTGTATATACACACACACACACACATCCATTATGGGCTGCATGGTCACCTTCAAACCAAAAATAAATTGACCGCTGCAACACGCCGTCACCACGCCGTTGCCACCCGGTGGTCCGCATCCTCATTAGCGCCCACACCTCTTGCAAGTCAAACGACTGAGATGGATGGAGCCAGTGCCTACACACTGTATCCACAGCTCATCACTCACCTTCACAAGAGTGAAAAACGACTTATTCATTTTTAATTATTAGTGTCATTATTAGTAGCAGTGCTTGGGGTGATTGATTGAAACTAATCATTACAAAATATATGGATTTGGAGTCGGTGCATGTTTTTTAGGCTTTTATTACTGAATGTTCAACTTCCACTACCTGGACATCGGATACTACAGTGTTTGTAGTTTCTATGTCCATCTGATATTTATATACGATGAACAATATTTTTCCACTCAAAATAAGGATATCAATGATATCAATTGATAATCAATTAATTTTCTTACCTAATTGAGTCTACAATACATTTAATCCGTATGTGTACACTGCACCAATTTAGAAGAATATTTTACTTCGCTCCATAGTTGATCTATATTTTAAATGAAATTGAACAATTAATTAACCATATTTTGACATTTACCAACTAGGAGTAGCGTCATTGGTTCAAAATATTCTGTAGCTACAGTAGGAATGAGTAGATTCAATTTGTGTCAAACATTTTCATATATTCCCAGCCATGGTATAAAACCTGCTATGATTTGGGGTGAAGCAGGCTAAAAATAGCCAAACATCGCTGACAGTCGACAGGATTCTATTTCGGGATTTAAAAAGAAGCAAATTTACAAGGCCAGCAAAACTGTTAGGAAATAGCAGCGGGCAATGTCTAACGCCTAACTTTACCTTTGGCGTGAGTAGGATTAGACGATATATCAAATACAGCAAATACAGATCAGTATGTTGTTCTTAAGAACTTTAAATAATTTCAAAATATGACACTTTTAATAGTAATGGGGGGGGGGCAAATATGGCAAATATGGCAGCAATGTTGCCCTATTATGCCCCCCATTCACATACACATCCATCCAAGCACCCCCTCATGGCCCTTCAAAGTAAGTAATTGTAAAGATGGCAAAAAATGTAAATACAGTCAGAATCCATAAACACAATTAAAATATAACTTCAGAGAGACACAACAACTATATCATTAATATTAACATTAAATAATGCAATTTAGACAGAATAAATACACAATTAATATATACTGATCGTATAACATAATATATAAAAAATACTCAACATACTAATAGACATGGGGTTGGGGTTAGGTTCAGGGTCGGGGTTAGGTTTAGGCTTAGGCTTAGGGTTAACCCATAATGCCCCGGTGACTAAACCACTTTCACAACCTGTATCCATATATAATGCGCAATATATGTCCATAATATATATCCGTAATAGTCTTTTCAGATGCGAGAGTAATAAATGTCCGTTCCAACATGTATTTTGTGCTTTTTGGCGCCTGCTTGGGCAAGGGTTGGACCGGGCTGGGGCTTTTCAGCCTCAAGAGTGCTCTATTCCCGGTGCTATTTGTATTGCCCGATAAGACACTCACCTAACGCAGATAGCGCCTTTTAAAGGCACACCATTAATAAGAATTATTATATTATTGTTATTATTACATTCCGTCAAAAATGATGATATTGAGGTGAACTGTATGGTATACCGTGATATCCATTTTAGGCCATAATCATCCAGCTGTTGGCATGACGCTAAAGAGAGAATGAAGCGATGTGGTACCCGCTTTCCCCCCGCCTCCAAGTGGGCTGATGATGATGATAGAATATGCTTAAGAGCCGCAGGACATCAAACAATGGAGCAGCCTTTTTTCCATTTTAATTTCCAAGCTTGAGCGGAAATTTGATCAATACGGAGCAGCAAAGTAGGTTGGGGATGTAGGGCTGTGCGGATACCTCTCCAGCTCCAAGTGCTGCAATGCCAGATGCTGATATATATATATTTCTGCCTCAGCAACAAAAAAGGCTAAATTGGTAGCAGCCTGTAGAAGAGTCTGCCAAAGGAGAGTGATGCCAGTGAGAAATGGACTATATTCATACCTTGAAAGCCTGGTTGATCTATCGATATTTTGAAAGCAGTAAAGTGTTTTAGTCAAGAGTGTGTGTGTGCACATCATCTCGGAGGCACCGACTTGTAGCTTAACTTGCAGTAGAGTCCTCATCGGGCCAATTTTTTTTTTGTCCGAGCCCGGCCCTTGCCCAAGCACTTTGGCTCGAAGTCCGGCCCATGTATGTCCGTAGTCCCATATGTCACAATATAATGAAATCCTATTTTATAGTGTGTGTGTGACGCCTTCATGGGCATGGAAACAAGACACGCACGGGTGCCCGTGAATCTGCCAAGCACGTCAACGAGGTTTCAAGGTTTCGACTCAACAGTGTTTTCTGTCGATGTGAGAAATGTGGTGGTACTATGAGTATTAAAATTATTGTTATTACTATTATTTATACTATTGTCTTAATACTAGAGTATTATTACAGCATCCAGTGAAGAGGACAGACAAACACGCACACAATTGAAATGCAAATTCCATTGGAGAGCATGGAAGCCAGAATGCAGATGTGAATTGGATTGAATTTGTAATGGCAGAGTACAAAGTAACTAACTTCAACTTACTTCAACACCAGTAGCAAAGTGAAGTTAATCCCAGCAGTGCAGTCAGCCAACAAAATCATAAATCCAACGTGTTAATTCCAATATTAACAAAAAATAATAATGAATAAAACCTGTAAGAGCATCCAACACTAACAAAAAAAAGAATTAATAAATCCAACCAGTGAGTGAAACCGACGTGAATGGAAAAAAACGAGCGTGGCACTCAGGAGTTGCGAACCACCGGCACCCCGGCTGCCAGGCGGAGCCCGCTGAGCGATGCAATGTAACGCCTGGCCGAGACAGAACGCTACGGCGTGCCATTGGCGCGACGGGTAGAGCCCCCTCCCCCTCCCGGAAGCAAAGGAGGCCGCTTCCCCGGGTCTCAGACACGTGGCTAGAGTGTGGAGGGGGCGCGTCTAACACACGGGAGATGCATTTAAAATATGGTGATGCTGACTGCTGATTCTGGATCTGTTTCCACTATTCAAACATGACATATGACATGGCAAATGGCTAACTTCAAATCAGTTTTACTTTCCTGTTCTCATTACTATAATTGGTGAGTACAAGCCAGGTCCGGCCCGGCCCTCGGACCTTGATTGGGACCCCAGCCCGATGAGGACTCTAATGTGCAGGTGTGCGCAGCCGCGGCGGTCGACATGCAAACGGGGATCGGCTGTTTACACCGTAGGCCACTCCTACTACATGTAATGAGCTCCTCCAAAGATGCATAGCAACCAATGGTTGATGCATTCGTTAGCGGACTCGAGCACAAGTGACATAATCACTCGTCCCCAATAGGCAACATGATGGTGCCTATGGTCTCAGCGTCCAAGCAGAGAGTGGTTAAAAAAAAAAAAATTATTATTATTTTCACAAAGATAGTGGTGCAGTGTTTAGCATTGCAGCCGCGCAGCTAGAAGATCCTGAGTTTCAATTTCAACCCAGCCAGGTACTTTCTGTGTAAAGTTTACATGCTCTCCCTGTGTCTGCGTGGTTTTCCTCCGGGCACTCTGGTTTCCCCCCTATAAAAGTCACTCGTCTTCCGCCACTCCCCGTCGGATCGTCCGTTGATGCTACCTACCCATGCCTCTGTGCACTCCCGACTCCACGTCTGCCTGCCCGCCTGCCTGCCCGTCTGCCTGCTTCCGTGTCCCTACCTGCCTGTCCGTTCTCCTGCTCCTCCGTCCGCCTGCTCGCCTTCTCCTCGCCCTGCCGCCCGTTGGATTATGACCATCATTTTTCCATTCATCTTCCTCCTCCTCCGTGCATTCCCCAGCGATCAGTAATTCCTTTTCCTCTCCTGTTGCCCCGGTGGGCGTGTCCCTCTCTCCCAAGCTACGGCAGCTCCTCCCGAACTCCGCCCTCCTGAGTTGGCTCCACCCCCTTACCTGCCCGTTGACTTTCCCAGCCATCCCTTCCCATTGCCTGACAAGCTTTCCCCTCTGATTTAATAAAGACACTTTTTTTTAATTTAATAAATAAATATTTGTGTTCTGCAGCTCTTAAGTCCTGTAATCATTCTGGTTTCTGACAGTTCGCCCCCAGGTGCTGCACCACCGCTGCCCACGGCTCCTCAGGAATGTGTTAAATGTGAAGGAAAAATGTCACTGTATGTGTTTGTATTACATGCATGGAAAAATCAAAACGAAAGCCACTGCAGTGCTAACAATGGGCATATTCCTAATGCATTCATTTTTTAAAGTTGTTGTTGCATATTTGTTGTGATACAACGGTCACAATGTGATATGTAATATTGTGATATCATACTATGTGGATGCTTCATGCGATAAAGAAATATACAATTAATTTGCAAATTGCCAAGGGCCAGTCACAGTACTTGCCCGCCAGTGATTTCAAATTAGTTGTAGTGGATGTTGTTGTTTTTAGGCATAACAGCTCCACAAAAAAAAAATTCTGTTCATTACCTGAGTCGTGATAGATTTTTCGTGCTAGGTAAAAAAAATGTATGTGCGAATTTGTGTGTACCTAGGTGTGTACATGCTGGAATCTACAACAGTGCATGTACAGAGTAAGTTGTGAGCACATCCGTTCGTGTGTACACGCACACATACCAGTATCCATAGTGTGCGTGCCAGGGTGATAATGAATGGGGAAGGAAAGATGTGAGAAAGAGACAGGGCAGCGAGAGAAGTCTACACTATTCGTCACACTGAGCGCAGAAATGTTTGGGCTCTTGCGAAATTGCATTCGCAGAATGGGTGGTTGGTGAGACGTTTTGGGAGTGATTTTTTTTTTTGCGAGAGGAAGAAATATATATGCACCTGTCAGAAGGTTGGTGACGGTTCCATCCCAAAACTTCCCAGTAGCATAAGATATATTTGGCCGTATTAGGAACTCTCCCACTTTCAATCGTGCTTGCGTCATACTTGAAGCAGGCCGGAGAGGCAGGTGGACATAGGTTGTGCTGCAGACCTCTGTCTTCAAATGCCTTTTCTAAAAACACTTTTTCCTCTGGAAATGTGTAATTTCCTCCTGTCTTATGTTATCATTTCCTTGATTTATGCTTTTTTTTACATGTCAGTGCAGTACTTTGGTCTGCCCTTACAGGTTATGAAAATGTTCCATAGAAATAAAGTTGAATTTAATTGAATTGTTGAAAGTAAGTCACTGTTTATACGTCAATAATCATTTGGCAAACATTTATCAATTATTTTCTGGTGGGTGATTCGATCTGATGCAACAGTGCTAACCACCATGTCCAACATGCCACCCCAAAGCAATTTTGTGTGGTTCAAATACAAACACTAACTGGTTGTTACTCTACCATCGTACGACACCAGTTGAGTAATGACAGCCTACAAAATATATTGAATTAGTTGATACTTGTGTGTGATGCAATATTTTTTGACAGATTTTTAAAATGTGATATTCAATCCCCCCTAAAATGTGGTGTATAATCCTCACACTGGATAGTCTCAACCACCCCAA
Organism: Bregmaceros cantori; assembly: GCA_900302395.1. Taxonomy (NCBI): domain Eukaryota; kingdom Metazoa; phylum Chordata; class Actinopteri; order Gadiformes; family Bregmacerotidae; genus Bregmaceros; species Bregmaceros cantori. Next base: position 1,299 of record OMKY01210587.1, on the reverse strand, counting down.
AGCAAGCTTTTGCAATGTTGGAAATCTGGTATGTTCAGCCCACTCTCTTTTTTTCTCTCTCTCTTTCACTTCCCATTTATTTATTAACGCACCTTATTGTCCGGTGCGCCTTATACATGTAAATGCTTTGAAAATAGGCAATTTATTGTCAGTGTGCCTTATAGTCAGCTGTACCTTTTAGTGCTGACAATACAATACTGACCGCTAAAGCAGAAAATCTGTTGCATTGATGGAAATAAAATTGAATGATGCATGACTCTAATGGCATGCATCATACCAACGTTTATCCTCCTGCCTCATTCACACAGAAAATTCACATAGTATCATAGTCTCTCTGTGCATGCCTATGTATGTGCCTATTTCTGTGTGTGTGTGTGTGTGTGTGTGTGTGTGTGTGTGTGTGTGTGTGTGTGTGTGTGTGTGTGTGTGTGTGGGGTGAGGTCTGTGTGTTTGTACTTAGTCAAGGACATTTTAGTGTCATACATGGAAAGCGCATTGTAGTAAAGTCCTATAGGGTCTTCTGGCAAGGCCAATTTGATATAAGGTAAGTAGTCATAATATTATATGAAGTCTTCTAGGCAAGGACATTGGGGTGTCATATAAGGCAAGGAGTCGTAATTCTATATAAAGTGTTCTAGACAAGGACACTGCAATATCATATGAGGTCCCACGGCAAGGACATGTGCATACATTTGAATGCAAAGTGTGTGCAAACTGAAAACAAATGCATTGGTGTGTGTGGAAATAATTGATTAACACGTAATTGCTTTGTGTGCTGCTGCCTCTGTCTAAACATTTCCCCTTTCCAAACATCCCGGGTCTAACAGAAAAGGGGTCACGAATTCAAGATTTAAAAATTGTCCTTATTTTCCTCATGGCTATTCCATTGTGGAGGCTTGTGAATGCAAACATCTCTTCATTTAAGATGTTCTTTCACAACATAACAGATTGTTAAAAAGAAGACGTAAAAGTGGAAAAAGTAGTGACTGTAATTTCATTGACAGTATTATAATAATACAAAGTAATAATGCATTTTATTCATAAGTGCCTTTCAACTCAAGAGCCCCATACAATGAAAAACAATAGTAAAACCAACACACAAAAGATCAGAAGATGGAAACGCAAGAGTGGAAAAGAAAGTCATATTGAATACACTCAATGTAACAGAAGGGTCTTCAGTCTATGATTTGAACAGGGGTAGAGAGTCAATATTGTGGGTGTCAAGGAGAAGAGCATTCCAGAGCTGTGGAGCACAGCTGAAGGCTCTACTCCCCATAGCGCTGAGGCAGGTAGGGGGGG
>OMKY01210580.1:0-18469 GCA_900302395.1 Bregmaceros cantori | reverse complement strand
GCGTTGCCCATACCAAACCCCGCCCATGTTTTGCATCACCCATACCAAACTCCGCCCAAATCTTGCGTTGCCCATACCAAACTCCGCCCATGTCTCGCGTCACCCATACCAAACTCTGCCCACATCTCGCGTTGCTCATACCAAACTCTGCCCACGTCTCACGTTGCCCATACCAAACTCCGCCCCTTGTCTCACGTCGCCCATACCAAACTCCGCCCACGTCTCACGTCGCCCATACCAATCTCCGCCCATGTCTCATGTTGCCCATACCAAACTCCGCCCACGTCTCGCGTCACCCATACCAAACTCCGCCCATGTCTCATGTTGCCCATACCAAACTCCGCCCACGTCTCGCGCCACCCATACCAAACTCCGCCCATGTCTCATGTTGCCCATACCAAACTCCGCCCACGTCTCGCGTCACCCATACCAAACTCCGCCCATGTCTCGTGTCGCCCATACCAAACTCCGCCCATGTCTCACGTCACCCATACCAAACTCCGCCCATGTCTCATGTTGCCCATACCAACCTCCGCCCATGTCTCATGTTGCCCATACCAAACTCCGCCCAAGTCTCACGCCCACGTCTGGATTCAAATAATTCAATTGGTCAGCCCGTATACGGGCTGTGTGTGCCTGATTTACCCAGGCCCAATATACCGTCTACCGGTGTGCGATGCGTGGACGATTTGTTGGTTCTGGCTCGCCAGGCTAGGTGATATTGGCATGGTGAGGGGTGGATCTCAACGACTGCACCACAAAGCCAGCACGAACATTTTTAAAATATTTTATTTAAACATCAGTATGTATTTATATAAGTATTTTAGTGTTGGCCGTGGAAAGAGAAAATTAAAAACATTTGTGTTTGAATTCTAATTTCATGTGTGTATATTGCTTGCATGTGCAATAAAAAAACAATTCTGGCCTTAGCTAAAACATTCTTTGTTTTTAGTTTCATGATTTCCATGGACCACTATGTATTAAATTGATAAAAGTATCAGAATTACAAGGATTTAAAAACGAATGTTCTACAAAAAGTCAAAGTTGAAATCTGTTTTTGTACACCACTCATTTCTGTTGTTTCTGTTGGTGCTGTATATGCTTTCTCTCGCTGCTCTGAATACAAATTCTTTTTCTACATGCCGTATGTGAAGGAAGCTGATGAGATATGAAATGAAATTTGAAATATCAAGTAGCCAATTCAATAAGCTGTCCCTTTTGGGTTTATGTATTTGTAAATCTGTTACAAGTCAGCGGGGACAGCTGGACGAGGGGCGCACATCGTCGGCGGATCGCCCATCACCGTCGCTCCAGCAAGGATCTTCCGCAGAGACTCGAGCGCCGGCAGCTGACCCGCATCACCAATCAACAGTCCGCCTCCATTTAAGGCGGTGTCCGACCCCGGATGAGCGCAGCCCCAAAGCTTTGGCTCAGGTTAGTCTACCTGACTAAGCACGTCACACCACGGTTCAATACTTTGACGAAGTTTCCTTGGATAACTACAATTCCTGGCGATTGAACTCATCTGGGTGCTGTCTCCTCTACCCACAGCATGACCCCCTGGAGCCTTCACCGGAACCTGATTCCGCCCCGGTGGACTTGAACATTGAGATGAGTAACGTGTCTAATGGCGATGCCATGGACAGTTCTTAGATAGACTTTGTTTATGTATTTCACTCTGACCTCTAAAGGGTCTTTACAACTAACTAAAAATAATATTGTTTCTTCTCATGCAAATAAAGGGTTCTTAAACCCTCCCTTGTTGTTTCCTCTCTGGGTCATTAACCATTCGATCAATAGACGGGTTTACGTGCGAAACACTGGTGGGAGTCATTTTGTCCCGCCGTTCTTAAGGTCACTTCCGGTGCCTTATTGTTGCCTATGCCAACTCTGGTACTGGACCGATGTCCGAGCACACAAAACACATAAAACGCACGGCAATTCAAAATCCAACCACTAGGTGTCGGTCTGTGACCATTACACATCTTCTTCTTCTTCTTCTTCTTGTTTAACGGCAGTCGTCGACACTTGTCTAAGCAGGTCATTCACGCCGGCTGCTGAGCAGCACAACTCTTTATATTCTGTCACAATCACCAGCATTAAGCAGAGGCACATCAACACAGGAGTGGTACACAGCCTATGAATCATTCTTCCTATGAGATCTGAAAGAACTCCTCTTATTATCTGGCTATATGAGGTCATATTCACCTATCTCTGTAGAGCACCACTACAGAAACATCAATCAATATTTAATCAGTCTTAACTCATCAGGCACCCAGAGCAGAGACCTCACAGCCTCAAAAGCCGCACAAGGAGTGGTACACAGCCTATGAATCGTTCTTCCTAGGAGCCATTGAACGATGAGAAGAGGAAGAAGAGATAGCTCCTCTCATGAACTGACCCTAAGGAAGCAAGATGAATATGTTCCATCACAGAAAGAAGAGAAGGGTGAAACGAGGAAAGTCAGAGGATGACCACTCTGTAGTTGAAGATGGAAGTGATGAGAAGAGCATTGGATGATCAGCATAGATGCTCAATTGTGGAAGACAGAGCCAGGGGTGATCCCTCGCTCGCCGTAAATCAAGGACCATTGCAGGTGATGAGAGCAACGGCAAGTGAGTGAGATCTTTGGTATACGCCCTGGCCCAAAAGGAGTGGTGAGAAGGTTGGACCCTAACTGCGTATTGCATGATATAGCAACCCCAGTGTGAGGACGGCAAAATGGATGTTGATGTGGAGGGAGGGCAGGCAAATCCCAACTCGGAGTGTCATCCTAGAGTTTGACGTGCCTGTACTACCCTTATCTGGGGAAGAGTTAGAAAAATATGTCCAAAGATAGATATGGTCAGATATGGGCATTTACATCTGGGTAATTACGTGATCCTAATTAGTTACCTTAAACGTATCCGAAAATGGGCGTGAACCGTGTTTCGCTCCACATCTTTAAACTGCAGCAAATCTGGCCCTTCTTTGCTGAATCGGATGCTACACCCATTTTCTTTTAAAAAATTGAATCCTAACACACACTTGTCGGTAATATCGGCTACACAAAATTCTACTGGAGCGGACAGACCTCCCACACACATCTCCACAGTGCAGTGACCTCTCATTGGCGCGATGTCTCCCGATGTCGTCTTCATCAGGAGCATGGTGGGCTCCTCCTCGGTCCCAGGTGGCACCTGATCCGGCCGGATTAGAGAAGTCGTTGCCCCTGTGTCGACCAGAGCCTCGGTTAGTGTCCCGCCAACAGTCACTTTGACGAACCCCAAATTCATCCGACGTGATGATTGTGTGTAGGCGCAGTCAGATGCGATGAGAGCGGAGTCTTCTTTCGCGGGGACCCGGAGCTCCGCGTCAACGGGGTCCCCAAGAGTTTCCTACCAGGCGATGACAGTCCTTGGCCCAGTGTCCATCTTGTGTACAGCACCAACACGTACGTTGCTGCACTGCAGACGCCCGTCGTCGCGGTGAAGATTAAGATGCTGCTGACAGAGATGATGAAGAGCGCGGTGTGCGTCGTTGCCCGGCAACGATGAGCTTCTCCTGGCGCTCAATGCAGCTCTCTAATGGCGACGTTGCGGCGCCGCGGCTTCCACTCCCCGTCTCCGGGGCAGCGCGGCGTGTCTCTCTGGGGGCTGCATCAGCGTAGCGCCCTTCGTTCTCTCGCGCCGATGCTCCTCGGACCTCCCGCCCTAGTGGATTTGTCTGCTTCGGGGACGCCGTCTTTGCCCCAAAGGACGCCCGCAGCACCTCCTTTTCCCGGGTGATCGTCTCTGGATGCTGCAGAATCGTGTATTCACGCAGGTCGTCTGGACTGAGCGCATCCAGGAATTTGTACCTCGCCACGCGGGATACCACATCACGGGGGCCATCATCGAACACGCGGCGGGCCAATCTCTCCACATCCGCCGCCAAAGCATGCAGCGGCTCGCCGGGTCGCCTCCGACGCAGGCTACACTCTGCCTGTAGGGCGTGGACCGCCTCGTCATCGTCGAACCGCCTCGTGAGGGTCCTCACCAGGCTGGTGTAGTCACGTGGATCCGCGCACTGGTCGATTAACTCCAGTGCGTCACCATGAAGACACAAAACGAGTTGCAGTGCCTTCACTTCGTCTCTCCACCTGGCCACTGACGCGGCCATCTCAAATTGCATTAGGGATGAGCGTCATCCCGACGTCCCGTCGTATCGCGGCATCCTGGAACCAGGCACCTGGCGCAGGTAGTCTGTCTCCCCCGACGAACCCGGTGCCGAATCACGTGGGACCGCCGTGCCCGCATCCCGCGGTGACGTCTCGGCGGGCTTCACAGGGGACCCATCCATGATGTATCCAGCTCCTCTTCCTCCGAAAGGTGCACCTGCCGACACGGCGTTGCCCGCGCTGCCATGCACCACCAAGCGGTTCTAAATCGGACGGCTCTAGCTTGAATCTTCTCTCCATACCAGCCAGTGGAGACGAGAGTTTGAAACACTTCTGACACCAATGTAGTGGATGACAGCAGCAGGTGGAAGATCAGCAGCAGGTTTATTAAAGGTTGGTAGTTGCTAACCACAACAGGCACATGGGGAGCAGGTGCTACAGGTGGGCGGCAGGAAGCAAGAGAGCGAGGGGCGGGAGCCCCTCATTTATAGTGGCAGACGACAGTCATTACAATATATATACAATTCAACAATCATCAGGAAAAAGTCAGAAGTACTTACATGTATAACAATTCGCTGCAGTCGGTCGCTATTTACTCCCGCCATTTAAAAAAAGTTTTATTTTTGGTCATTTTCGAAACGTCCCGCAATGCATTATGGGTAACATTGCTTCGTCTAGGGCAGGGGTTCCCAAACTTTTTCATCCCAAGGACCCCCTTTCCCAGCCCAAAGAAACTCGCGGACCCCTAAAGAAATAAAAAATAAATCTCTATATCATCAACCAAAAGCATTTACTCCATTGTTTATGGTGCACATCTAATAAAATCTACATAAATACATAAATTATGTTGTTGAAGACTTCAACATTTCAATATTTCATGTCATCTTTTTGTAAAATAATTAATTGAAACACAAAATAACATAGTAGCAGCATTTGGAATACTGTGAAAAACTGCATACTATATCTTTAAATTGGTGAACAAATGTTTATATTTATTAATGACAATTAACAACGCCGTCAGGGTCAATGTTATATTTATTCAAAAACTCACTTAAACGATCTAGCTGACGGCTAGCTGCATTGGGCTTATAAGATACTCCCCTCTTGTGGCAGGAGAATGTACTGCAGCTCAGAGCGCTCAATTCGTCTCCAAACGCAAATAGACCTCGGTCGCTCGGCGGACCCCCAAACAGTGGTCCGGGGACCCCCGGTTGCGAATAGCTGGTCTATGGTACATCCGATGCTCACTGTTTTCAGTGTATTGTGGGATATTTGAGTGCACGCTGTAAGGTACATGGAGAATTCAGACACCCCTAATTGCGTGCCCATCCCCCTGTATGCACACACCTGCGGGATGCACCTCCCTCATGCTGTGCTCCATCACTGCATGACTGCAATCCATCATGACTGATGGTGTATAGACGAGTTTACCCGCAAAATACAGGGGGCTGGCATTTTGTCCCTTCGGGATGAAACACTTCCAGTGCCTTATTGTAGCCTGTGACAACTCTGGTACTGGACCGAGGTCCGGTGTCTGTCTGTGACCAGTTGCACATCACTCGCTCTGTTCATAATTTGGTATAAATATTGATAAAATAGTCAAAATCCGAGTTAAAGTTAGTCACCGAGTGGTCACATGTTCTTCTGGACCAACAGGCTGGCTGCTTCTAGTAATTCCAAAAGGAATGGGAAAAATGGAACTGATTATTAAATCATGCGTTTGTGGGTCACAGATCCGCACAAGAGCATTTGGCTGTTGAATAGCACACCGCAAGTTACCATCCGTTTAAATAACCCTGTAGGTGTGTGTTCTCACCGAATAGAAACGTTGAAAAATTGCCAAAAACAGCGAACTAAATGACACTGGATGTGACTGGGAAATACCAGAAGTACCCCTCGAACTCGTCTATTTCGGACACAGCCAATAAGTATTGTCCAAACATTTCACAGCTCTCTTCATCTGTCAAGTCCTCTAAAACGTGCCAGGGGCATAATAAATGCCAATTGTCACACGGAGGTCCGTTTGAAAACAGCCACTTGGACTTCGATACCACAAGTTTTAGATCCCCCCACACACACACGAATCTTTGTTCAAAAAACCTTTGCAGTGTTTTATGAAACATTCGTTTTTATAGGATAGTTTCCGGGCGACTCGCTTGCACAGAATTTAAAACTCCTTTTGTCCGTCTCGGTTTGCGAAAACACGGACTCTAGCAGTATTGCCTGTAGCTTGTATACATCTTCATTTCTTCAGTCACTTACTCTCCAATAACGTAATTCGACCATTAGTGTTGCACCTTGGCAATTGACCAATAACGCCCTTTGACACCTGACATTGCACAAGTTGTCTTCCATGATTGCTTAGCCTTCAGAAGACCACTAACATTTAATAGCCTTTTAGGTGTTCAGCTGACTCAATGTATTGTCAGTTTGAAAAGGTTCAATAGAGAACTAGTGCCACCACTAGTTCTCTATTGAACCTTTTCAAACAGACAATACATTGAGTTTGTAGTTAGCAGTCATTAAGGAAGACTTGAAATACACACGTTTGACATTACTGAAAATTTGCAGAAAAGATACGTTTTCAGAATATATGGGAAGGTAAACATTGACATTCCACAAAACCTCGTAGGTAGCGATCATTGTAGTTCAACCGATTCCATCCCAGATTTGGCGACAGAATCTGCACTCAACACTAAAATTTCCTTGAACTTGCCATTAATGACCGCCCATGTAAATGTTCAAGTGCATTTTTAGGCCTATTCAAATGTTGCGTCAAAGTACATTTTAAAACAGGTTCAAGTTTTAACGTTGATTTCACACAACTGCAGTTTCGCACTTTGCCAGCCGAGGCAAAGTCAATGTCAAGACCTTGCTAAGAGGTAAAAGCATACATGCAACAGGGCAAGGAAGAGCTGACGTGCGCCAATTTACAGTAAACGTCATTAAATTAAAGGTTATTGGCCAAAAACACCATTTAATGAAATTGAAGTTTTCTGCAGATGTATTCAATACCAATTAAATACACCTTTGAACAGGTAAATGAATAAGTTGCTGCCACATGTGCCCAAAAAGCAGGATCGCAAAGTGACACACAAATGCAGACAGCAACATAAAATACTGCAAATACCAAAGACACTTCATGTCCGAGATTAACCTTGTCGAGTCTCGTTTTCAACTGGTATTACAGGCTCCCGCCTTCAGTGGGAAATATGCCAATTCAATGAGTCACTGTGCAGCACGTCTCATCCGAATAAGCACGTGACATTTTGAACATACATTGAGTGTTTGTAGCAGAGACATGTTATGAAGCTTCCTGTTTGGGCGAAAGAGCCATGACAACATCACAGGTAGATCAGTATTGTTTAGGATAGATCATTTCGTTTAGAGCATCACCACCACTGCCATACATCATCCATTGACTACAAATACACCCCAGTGGCTCATGATAAAAATAAATATGATGGTAATGGGCAGCACAATCTAACCTTTACCCATCTTCAAAGTTAGTTTGAACTCATACAAATATAAAATGCAAGTCTGGATTTTTTTCCCCCAATTTGAACTTTATTGTCACAAAAAAAACAGTTTACTTCTTCTTGGACACACCCACAGTGCGACCACGGCGGCCTGTGGTCTTCGTGTGCTGACCACGCACACGCAGGCTGTGGAGAAAACATGGAAATTAGGACAAGATTTACCAAACACGTTTCGTAAGCATTACATAAATGTGCTGCAATACTTATGAATATTTTACATTCAGTATAAAATTAATTCCAATACGACGTATGATGACGCACTGTCAAATGAACCCAGCCAACAATGGAAGTCTGACTTTTTACAAAAGCAGTTTGCGATCACAGGAGCTTATACATCTAGGTTACACATGCTTATGTTTAAGAACTGCACAAATTCCATTCAGGGGCACACAATGCAAAGGGGATTAAAGTTGCAGCGTGACATCCTATAATGCAGTGCAAAAGACAAGTATAATGATTGCTTTGGCACATACAAGGCAGAACCTGAAATTAAGTACCAAGTCAACAAATACAGTAGACAGATTAACCCTTAGGACTCATTGGGTACGGTACTCCCGAGTTACATTTTATTTGAGTGGCGTCTACTGCAAAATAAATGTGTGCAAAACGATTTTCTCAGGGAAAGATGTTTTCCCCCAAAATATTCTGCACATTGTGTAGACCATTTTGCACCCCTCGCTACGAGGACATAAGTCCCTGTGGCACCTAACTGAACTCGTTTAAATGATTAGTTTGCACCATCTCAATATCTGGTTCAATAGGAGAAACTATAACAAGGCATATAATAAAGGAATACAGCCAATTGTCATTCAAAGCACCCACAAGATTTCCCGTTTTCCATGCAACACAATTTAATTAATTTCTCGTTTTCAGTTTGTATTACATTTGACAAACTAATGAGGGCTGCACATTTGACTCCATTTAAAAAATTATTTCACACTCAACTATCCAATAACCATGTGTGCAAGTGATGTAATTAAAATCAGATCTGGATTGCACAAAGCTGCATTGTTAATTTTAACCTGTTCTCCACTCGCTTGACAGAGCTAAAGACTAGGTAGCTTCTTACGAGCCAAGTTATTGGAAAGACTGGTTTATCTGAAAGCTACCCATAACTCTTGACCACTAGTAAAGTCAACGCACAAATATCAAACACGTCATGCTGCGATGAGGAAGTTTGACATGTGCAATGCAAATATGATCTTTACGTTCCAGCAGACGAGATTCGCACATTTCTTGCAGCCGCTATGGAGCAGTTATTTTAAGACTGACATCGACTTGTGGATAATCCATTAATTGATCGATTTATCAATCAGGAATTTGTACTACCTATTTGGCAACAATGCCTACAAATTACAAAATTAAAAGCCCATGAAGGGACATTTGATACTTGTGTCCAAAGAAGTCCAATGAAGCGGTCAAGGGGCTGCGGGTTCTCAAACCCACTGACTTTTGTTAATCTCTCCCCCAGTTCACATAGATCCCAGTTTGATTTAATCCCGTCACAAACCCTCAATAAAATGAAAGCTGCTTGCACCAAAAACTAAAAGTTATTAAATCACAGCGCAATAGGTGTGACATGTGCCACGAGGCCCACACCTCAATTCAAACAAGGCCCACCCAAATTTGGGTGACTGTCTGGGGACAGTCTAGTCGCGTGCAATGCATGAGGCTATTCGTTGGCTCTGGATTTGCAGGCTAGCAAAAAGTAACTTCGATCCACACGTTTACACCTGCAGTGGCTGCAGAAGGCAACAAACTGGTCATGGTTTGTGAGCTTACCCCCAGAAGTGCCTCAGACCGCGGTGAGCCCTGATTTTCTTCAGCCTCTCCAAGTCCTCTCTCAATTTGTTGTCCAGCCCGTTGGCGAGCACCTGGAGAGCAGGGGAGAAGGTCAGCCTAGACAGCCCATTAACCTTTTCTGTGATTGAGCCGTTTTGGACATTATCTCTTTATGGTGCCGTCATGGTGCCTTCACGGGACGGCAATCTTTTCCCCAATAGTAATGATATCTTTTAAACACGTGCTGCTCCCCCAGTCTACCTCAACACCACAGCAACAAAGCTGAAGACTGGCATCAACACTTGAAAGCCTTTTGGACATTCCAAGCAGGGCAGCATTAATCGATTTAAGATTAGACACAATGTTCAAATACGTTTTTTTTTCTGGCAGCATATTGCACAGATTCAAGTCCTTATACATTCATTTTTCATTATGGACAGTTTGCAAATATTGCATTTTCGAAGAAATTAATCCTTCTCAGAATAGTAAAAATTGGGTTTTATTTTCAGGTAGAAATTATACATCCCAAATTCCAAGTAGTTATTGCAAAATTCCAAGAGTTAGGACAGAATAAAAAAAAAAAAGTTTGGTCAGGTCTTCACTAGCACTCATGCTTAGTGGCTTCAGTGTCAAGCAAGTTAATCTTAGGAAAACCATGGAATATCCAAATCTTTACTGAACTGGGCTGATAGCAATCCCTCAGCACCAACTGCAGTCACCAACATTTCTTTTCACATGTAATAAATAATCACGTCAATTAGCGCACCAAGCAGAACACAAGGTCGATTCTAGTCAGGAAAAAGGTGTCAGAATTTAGAGCAATAACTGGAAAGTTATAGATTTAGTCGCCCAACCTAGCATAGCTGCAAACATTCTTGCAACGTTTCACAAACAAGTGACAATAGGCAAAGTGGATATGCAGCCGCGCGGGCTCGCAGTGTACTTTAACAAAAATGCCACACAGCGCGTGCTGCGTGGCACGAGACACTTGTCAAACGAGCATCCACCGAGGGCAGCACGAGGCCAACCAACACAGAGGGAAGTGTGGCGGTTGCAAGGGAAAGTGCCAAAAAGTCAAAATGGATTAACTAAAATATATCTACTAACAATTATAGTATTAATTATTACGTTACTGGCAAAAATAAGGCAATTGTGGCAGATTATTAATGGACTAACACCCACTCTAGATTAAGCACTCAATTCGAAAGTAATTTTTTACTTGAGAAAATCAAAAGTCGCCTTAGTGTATTCAAGATGTGGTGGTCATGAATAAAAGTAATAACATTTTGTAGAACGTGCAACTCCCATGTACGGCTAGAGGGTGGTATGAAGAACGTGTTAATCAGCAAAGCATTGTGAAAATAAACACTGGTGTTCACACATCTAACATTAGTTTATTTTATAATATCTTTAAACTACTTTCATACATTTCCCCCAAAGACCAATATCAACGTAGTGTCCACCAGTTGAGAGGACAACCACAACATAATTTTTATATGAAACAAAGGTAAAATATTTTGTATTTTAACAGATGTAACCAGCATGAATGAGCCTCCTCTAAGCAGAGAACAGCAAGTTATATTATATCTGTGAGATCCATGTCCCAGTGCTGCAGGGCTCGTTCTAGGCCTGGCTGCCAGCTCATAGTCGGGTGTGATTGTTATTTGTACTCTAGTTTTAATGTTTTCTGTTCTCAAACATTATGTAACATTAAGACTACTGGCATCTCAGCACAGTGTGCGACCAGACACTATTTTTATTGGTAGTCATCCAAATGTTTGATTCTATTACCAATGCACGTGTCCAAACTATTACGTGATTGGGCTGGGAAAAGAAACTCCATTAGACAGTAATTAATGCTTTTCGGAATTAAATTACATAACCAATACAATTCATCATGTTACCATATTATTGTCCAAGAACAGGTGGAGCAAATTATATGAATAAGTATCACTTGAAGGGCTCCAAATGTTGACTCCGGTAGAGACGACAAGTCCTAACTAAATGATTCAATGATGAAGTCAATTTTTGCCAATTTCGGACAGCGATTTCCGGACCCAGGCCAGTTCTTACCTGGCTGTATTTTCCGTCCTTTATGTCCTTCTGTCTGTTGAGGAACCAGTCAGGGATCTTGTACTGCCGAGGGTTCTGCATAATGGTCACCACTCTCTCCACCTGCACAATACATGTCAAACACTCAGGAATGAATGGACAATTTCCATTTTTCAAATGTTCTTTATAGATTAGTTATGAATTCCTGTAATTCAACTTCAAATTAAAACAAAAAAACACGATAGCTGTATTATTGCTTAATAGAATCCAGATTGTTTAGAAATTAAAACATTAAAACCATCGATTTTAGATTAGATTAATCCCCATTTTAAGCGACATTTTCTCATTCTAAAGGATAGTGCAAAGGTGGGATATGATATGAGGGACGATTTACAATATGTCATCCCACACTAATCGTATGATCGTCAAAGTGGTCAGCCAAAAAAAAAAAAAAAAAAAAAAAAAAAGACGGAACACGCCGATTCCACGCAGTGGCTCCAACTAGTCGGCACGCCAACACGAGTGCAGGGGACGTGCCCGCTGATGCCGCATTGGCAGGTTTTAGAGGCAGTCGAGTGAGCCGCTCACTCTGCTGCCGTTTCATTCAAAAACGAGGCTGTGATGGTATAGTCCAACAAGATTCACGTAGATGCAGAATATTTTTTAACTTGTTCCAACTGTTTATGAGTTGAGCCGGCTTCTCAGCGACCCGGCTATGTTTTTTTTCTTTTCCCCAGCAGCGCCCAGGACGAGATGCGTCGTTCAGGACAACCCATTCCAAACGAATGAACTGCAGGTTGGGTGGCCGAAACAATTACACATATTGCCAGATCGCATTACTAATGCGACGATTCCTCAAGTGTGTGAAGTACAGTATTTATTTTAATTAATACCCACTGACTGAGCACGGACTGGTGGAGCTTGAGATGACTTGAAACGTTGAAATACATTGAACTGATCCAAAATGTAAATACTACCATCATTCTGCCTCCGTCGCAGAAAAGTTCCTTTGAATCTCTCGCACACTCTGCTGCTCAAACTATTTCCTATCCACCTAACAAAATTAATATTGAAATATTAATTTCAAATCATCCAAAATACAGCGTTTTTTTTTCTCAGAGCACGGGGTGATGTCGTGATGGGGTGCAGGGGACTGAGTGCGCACCGCAAGAAGTGGAGTGGGCGGTGGTGATCACGATTATATTGTATAGTGCGCTATTTTGGCTGTGACTTGCCGTATATTGCGATGTCAATATCGTCCCAGCCCTATACGAGAGATCAGAAGAAATGCCGGCAATGGGAGAATTTGCGATGCTGCCACTACCTGTGAGCTAAGCAACTGGTACTATATGTGTGCTGGGTGTCTTACCGACTGCACCAGAGCCACTCAATTTCAAATTAAAAAAAAAATTAAATTAAAAAAATTGAGATAATCATTTTGAATTTTTTAAATATCTGTGGCCCTTAAGGAAACGAAAGATCTGTCTTATGCATGTGATTGATATAAGTATAACTTACACATGGAATTTCAGAATTTGGATTAATTAGTATTACACCCAAATATTCAATATAATTTACAACAGAAGCAGCCAAAATAGACCGTTGCCATACTAAAATTACTTATAACATTGACGTATGGCAATTATTCTAGGAAACAAAATCCAATTTAACAATTTGCAAATGTTAAAAAAGGAGGGTGGGGTAAGGGGGCACGCAGTGGCAGAGTGGTTAAGATTGGTCCCCAAGCCATAGGCGGAGCAGCACTAAGGGTTCGCATACCCTCTCCGGTATTCCGGTAAAGGTCTTGACAATAACCCTGCCACCATCTCTCAATAAATGAAAAACTGCATTTGTGTCAAAAAGTGAATTTTTTTGCACAGTACCACAACCTGTCAACCTCCCCTGGATTCCCAGGCTATGTTCATGAAAGGGCCATAGCGTACCTCCTCTTCCGACAGCTCTCCAGCCCGCTTGGTGAGGTCGATGTCGGCCTTCCTCAGGACCACATGGGCGTAACGTCTGCCCACACCCTGACAACACATCCAAGACAGTTTCCACCACCAGTTAAAATGACACCAAAACCACAGCTATCCAACCTGCAAGGGTGTGGACCCTCACTTCAGCCAGTGTCTCAAAAGAGCCGATGGCATGCTTTGTTCCTTGCTGGGAAAAAAAGCTGAACATAGCATTTTGAAGTTCCTACCCCTGAAACCTGAACATTGATGATCTATCTAAACATTCCCATTGATCGTGAGGGGACAATCTGGCAAAATTGAAGATCAAAATTTTACTCATGAGGGGAACAAAGCACAGTTGATGCAAATTGCCATACTATATTATATCTATACTGTGCCACGATTTGGAACACTTCACAATCCAACGTTAAGTGAAGTGGACATGGGTCGAGCGCCACCAACGAGATAATTGCACAGCGCCAACTTCCATACCATCGAGATTGTATGGAAGCATGTCGCCTTGACTTTGCCGTTGTTCAATGTCACACTTTGGCTCAAAGAGTGCAACGTCGCACAGTGGAAGAAACCGTTTCAAGTCTGGTGGTCATTAGCAGGGAGGGGAGACGTGTGCATGGAGCAGGTTCACTGCCTGGTCATTTGTAGGTGGATATTTCATTATGCATATGCAGCATTTCAAATTACAATTAAAAAACTATGCAGAAAAGTGAAGACATGTGCAGTGCACACTTTCCTAATTATATCTCTGAAATGCGCAGCGCAGGGCGATGCAATGGTAAAGCGTGCCTGCATGGGTGGCATCCACACTAATGTTATTAAAAACACGCTGTGGAGACGCAATTTCTTTATTTCACGGCATCACTGGACATTTCTAGAGCCTTCCCTACTGGTTGACTATCATTTTTCCATTTGTCCCTACGCCCGGCACTCCACGCCTCATGTACTTGTTATTTTGAGACTTTACCCCCTCAATACTAGTGTTGCACCGATACCGGAAGTACTCTGTATCGGCACCGTTTTTGTGGTATGGGCGAGTACCAACAGCCAGCATCGAACCGATACCATTTTTACGACGCTGTACGGCTGAAACTGCCCGAATCTTGTCTAAATCGAGACTGTAAAAGACACGTTTGTGAAAAAAAAATGTAAATGTAAAATGTGTCTCATCTGCTTTAAAAAAGGCCCGATGAAAAAAAAATGGCCTTTTTCTCAAAAAGTGGTGAAGCGGAGTAAGGGTTTTTTGCATCTGAACTCTTCAGTTCAACATCACCCAAACAATAAATTAAAATAATCAAATGACTCTTAATGCGTTATTGCTTTTTATAACTTTCCTCCACTACTATTAATCATAGACTGCATGTAGAAATTACCGCAACACCACTAGTAACTTCTTCCCAACCCTTGGAAGTTACTACAACAGCACTTTTCAAACATTGGTATCGGCACCAAAAAAAAGGGTATCGTTGGACACAAGTATTTATAAAATCTACGATGCAGCAGTGAAGTAGGAATCGTTCCAGGACTACAGCGTGTTGTTGTGGATTCACCCCGCCACGAGACCTCTGCTGTAGAGCGCTACCAGGGGGCCTCTGTAGAGAGTCGTGGTGGGTTCGCCACAACAAACATTACATAGCTGACAGGAACAAAATTAACTTATTTTTTTGTTCTAACCAGTTGAGGAACGTTAAATTTATTGGTGGAACACATAACCACAAACCTTATTCTGTTTCTGTTCGAAACGTTAGGGGAAAAATACCGGTTCAAAGCCCTGTTTAAAACCCTGCCTACCTTAATGGCAGTGATGGCGAAGGCGATCTTGCGCCTTCCATCAATGTTCGTGTTGAGAACACGAAGAATGTGCTGGAACTTCTCTGGGATGACGAGAGACTGTGGGAGGGAAAAACAGGTTACATTGTTGACCAATAGAACCATTTCTGCTGAAAAAAAAAAGACCATTTAGTAACTAGTAGCTTATTGTACATTATGGCAAGTGGTAAAGATTCAATTGTGGTCAAAAGGTTGGGAATGTTAATGATTACATCGAAAATATCAGGTTGAATGAAATGGGTATTTTCTTAACAATTAACCACGGATTTGTAATACAATGCCCAACTCATTAATCGAGTCCTTCTGTCCATAGCTGGCCAGAAATTAACATGGCCACTTTTACGTTGCTTCAATGTGCATTGTGTAAAAAGCCCTACGTTGCACGCTCCCACACCACATTACCTAGCGCCAATAAATTCAACACATGCATTACATTCGCAGACTCGGGGTCCATAATACCAGATACATATCACAAGCAATGAAAATAAAAGTAATAGACTTAGCGACATATAAAAGTAAAGATTACTCGAATTGACCGCATTTTGACACCCCTAGTCTATAGCGAGGGCTACATGCAACTTCAGAACAGCAAGGCTCGATGACGATTTGACAACCTTGCTGCTGTGTACGCCATTTAAAAACGTATAAAACTAAACACGGTGGAATCCGTTTGAATGTCGAATTCAAAACAGAAATGAGGAAATACATTAAATGCCAACAACTACACGCTGAGGCAGCTTGCTCGGAACGTAAAACCGGCGCCGGAGACACGGCCCGACAATCTTCGCCGTAAAAGACTTAACTTACACGGAGTGAAATGATAATTCAGCGTCCAAACGGACGGACATTTAGTGCGGAATCACTGGGTAGGTGGATTTAACGGTAAAATAGTGATATAAAGACCGATGAGTGTAGATTGTAAAAGGTGAACAAAACAGTGCGCCCACCATCTTGGCAGAGGTCCTGCGTGAAAGGAAGTTGACTTGTTCTCGCGACGTTTTGCGTGATTCGTCGTGATGTGTCGTCCGCAAACAAACCAACCATAAATTAAATCGCCGATAATGCTTACATGGAAAGTATTAATTAAATTATTTGACAGTGGACACCAAGTCCCCCCCGTTAGAAACACACACAACAAAAGACGCCTTCAAAATTAATTAATTAATGACTTTCAAGTTTTAGTTATTTTGTCATTGTTTCAAATGTAACTATGGATTCAACTATTGCACACTCCACTGCAAAAACACATACATTCCTGTTTGTATGTGTATATAATTGATTGATCATTAAAATCACACAACACATGAATGTTTGACATATGTTCAAATATTTCTATAAGCGGCCGATTACGTATTTGCTAATTGAACACGTTGTAGCTCTGCTCTGTGAACTGAATCAAAGTAATGTGTTTCATTAATATGGGGTGAACTTCACATGGCTGGTTCGCAAACCGGAAGTCCGTCCCACTAAAGAGCCCCGCTCTGAATACTGCACAAAGTGGTTCCAGTTGGTTTACTGTATTATAATAATAGTACTTCCTACGCACACCTCAAAACATTTGTTAGTTTACATTCCATGGCATTAATCTAAATAATACACTTTTGGAATACTACCCCAGCTACTGCTAGATTATATCTATTGGATGTCATCTATTTTAACTAAATGAAAATACTCAGCACAGAGTATTATCAAACTTTTTTGTTGATTTTCATTTAAATGCATCTCTTTTAAGTAAGAAAAATCATGTTTATATATGCGAACCATTTAAAAATGTTCAAATTATCCATAAATTAAATTAAAAAGCATATTAATTAATATTAAAAAGCACAATTGCTTGTAATCTTAGTCACTTAGCCAGAATATGTGTTGATCTTAATTCATTCACTAATCCATGTAAATGTTTTAAAGTGGAATTAATTGACTGCCAAAATACATGGTAGTGAATGGTGCCTGCCGGCCACAAGGTGTTGTGGGTAACATCGTTACTCACGACGATGAAGCTTGGCAATGGGCTGAGCTTAGCCTGTTGCTGACTCGATTCTAGACGCATTTACTTCACATTCCCCCATACAATATGATAGCTGCAGCTCTAATATGTGTGTGAGTGTGTGTATAGTGGTTGTGCTGGAGTTCAAAAGTTATTCAATTTGTATTTTTCTAGGTCAGTAGGTTAAATTTCACCAACATTCGTTTTTTTGCTGGGTCCTCAGACATTCCTGGGGTGGGAGTAACTTGCAGCAGGTTTTCCACCACTATGAACTGAGAAGGTGTGTAGAGAAGAGTCTGTTAAATACGGGGTAGCTGTTAGCCAACGCTGAAACAACCGGTATGATGACTTCAACTTGAATGACTTTCACTGACATTCTAGCAATGTGGTTTCCTGCCGAGCAAGGGCTGAATTTCCAACTTGGTCGGATTTGTTTTGCTGAAATAAATACTTGATTCAGATACTTGACTATTCTCTCTGTGTATACATGGATACAATTACAAATACACGTGGGGCTGTTTTGTCTATGGGACGTTATTTCTTTTAAGTGTTAAAAACAGTTACAAACATTTGTTAATGTTTTGTTCATAATTAGTTCAATGTTTAGTAAGTGTTATAAATGTTGTGTAATGGTATCTACTACGTGTTATAAATGTTTTGTAAAAATATATACTAAGTGTTATAAAACATTTACAAACATTTGTTAATGTTTTGTTCATAATTAGTTACATTTTTAGTAAGTGTTATAAATGCTTTATAACAATATCTACTACGTGTTTTAAATGCTTTGTAACAGTATATACTAAGTGTTATAAAACATTTACAAACATATGTTAATGTTTTGTTCATAATTAGTAATAATTAGTTAAATTTTTGGTAAGTGTATATGAGCATGAATAAGGGGATGTTACTCTAAAGTGTTCAATCGATTGAGGAAATGCCCTGCTTCCTGCCGAGGCCTTATTCATTTTCATTATCTGATTTTTTGAAAAATAGAAGCATAGGCCCTCCAAATAGCAAAGTTCACTGCCTATTTCTAAATTCTTCACAGCATGCAGAATTACCTCCCTTCTGTTAGGAGGTTCCGGTCCCCTCATGTCATAACAACAGTTTCTACTCCGCTGCCATACATCTACTGAATGCCACTCACTGCACTAAACACTTAAAGCCC
>OMKY01210575.1:0-17655 GCA_900302395.1 Bregmaceros cantori | reverse complement strand
GGAGCGAGTCTGCAGCGCTACTCAGCACCCTCTCCGCCGAACGGAGGAAGGTGAAGTTGGCTCCACATTCGCCCAACTCCACAACTTCAGCTTCCTCCGCTTCAGGGCGAACACAGACGCACAACACGTTGCAGAGACGACAGCCCGCAGGTGTTAGAACGCTACCAGCAGCGGGTCTACAGCGCATGTCTGCCCGACACAAGCAGCGAGTCCTCGGGTGTTAGAACCCTAGTTTCAGTGTGTATCGCGGTTCTACTGATCTATGGCAGATCGAGACTGCTTAGAATCGTGGGACGGGTTTGAATCGTCAGATCGAACACCCCTAAGTCATGTCAACTAGCGGTTGAATTCACAATCATTTATATAACACGACAGAAGTACCGATATTTTTGTTAAAAATCACCTTAATGCTTTATTGTTATGACATATTGTTTCATATCCATTTACTAGGTACACAGTATAAATCTGAATTATTTTTTTTATCTAAAGTATTTATAGTGCGGCGTTTCATGATCCCACCTAATGGCGCTTTGAGTACGTTAACCATGACACAGCCACGTTTTGTATTGATTGTTTTTGGCCGACCCATCAATGGGACCGCTATTGCGCGTCCCCGCGATGCCGGCTGATAGAGTTGAATTGAGAAACGGCGTATGCATCCAAGTCGTCTGGCAATGTGCGATGCGTGGACGATGCATTGGTTGTGACTCGCCAGGCTAATCTTTTGCGTCACCTCCGGCCAGCCACAATGCGCTGAAGGTTGCAGATCTTTCTCCTGTTTATTATATAAATAATTATTATATTTCCAGTGGATGGATCGTGTTAATTTCGTTTATTCCCTGCTACGTTTCGTCTTCTCTTTGGCTGCAGTGAAACTAACCACAAGGACGCCGTGCCCCTTTTGTTTGAAGATTGCCAACGAGGTAAGCATGCTAACGGCTAATTTTAGCGCAGTCGCGCTGATAATATTGTTTATTATTAATTCATCCAATACATGGGTCGTTGAGTACTTCATGTATCACTTGTGCGTCGTGTGAACGTAACGTTAAATGATTTTCAGGAACATGACTGGTCTCTTTTAAAAGAAAATGGTAACACTGTATTGCTAGCTAACCTCAAGCTGTGCTGCTAATATATTTATTATGTTATATAATATATAATACTTCGCCCAAGTGGACTCTATATCGAAATGTACTCGTCCGGTGCGTGTTTGTAAGCCTTTCTGTACGCCGAACTGTGGATGTGTACGTTGGTCATCTTCTTCGTTACTTGGTTGACGTGCTTCTATTTGCTCACCATGCGCAGTTTGGTGTCTTTTGCAATGATATTGGTTTACCAAATCATATAATATAAGCCATTAGGCATGGTCCTGCAGCCATTTTTTAAATGACGAGTTTCTACTTTAGAGATGACATTCTGTGTGTATGAAATTGTCAAAACTACGATTTATTCATTTATTTTTTTTGCATATAAAAAAATACAAAACTATTTTTGAAGGGCATCCCAACCTGGACAGGTCCTTTCTGTGTGGAGTTTATATGTTCCCACGTGTCTGCGTGGGTTTCCTCCGTGCACTCCGGTTTCACCCATCACCAAAACATGTTCTAGTTAACCTGCTCCAGTCAGTGTCCCTGGCCAAGGCACTGGCTCATGGTCTGGAGTTGGCGCCTGGGGGCTGCGCCGCGGCTGCCCACCGCAGAGATGGGTTAAATGCGGAGAAAGAATTTCACTGTACATGTATGTATGTATGTGTAACGAAATAAAGTATATTATCTTACCTCTTAAACCCGATTTATACTTCTGATGCACAGCTTCTGCAACCGTTATATCTGTCTCTGTGCGCAACCATGCCCCCCGCGCAGAGGCTCTGCAACCATGCACCATATGGGGTTCAAAGTCTGCCAACAAATGAGACAACGGCTCCGAGTAGCCCGAAATACACCTTGAAAACACATTTCATCACATGTCCACCCGTGTGTTAAATGTTCAAATCTTTTTCATAGGCGTGTAACGTACAGTCCTGCATTTTCCATGGGGGGTGCATTTTCACCGAAGCGCTGCCCGCTGATTTTTCTGCGCTTTGTTGTGCCACAAACACAATAATGTGCATGTACGTACGTGCGTGTCTACTATTTCATTTCATTACATTGTATGCCCTCGAAATAGGCCCAACATGCAATATATCGAGTTTTGACCATTAATTGAAATTGTTTGACGCAGTTCCATGCTAATCCTTTCCTGTACTATTTATTGTACCAGACAAACGAAGAAGACTGGCATGACGTCACGCCGGGAGGTATTTCAAAACAGATTTCTGGGAGGACCTAAAAATGCCCATTTTGGGCAAATATTGTACAGCAACCACAAAATTCCAAAAAAATTGTCAATCAAATCGTGTTATCCAGTCACAGCACCGTAGGTGGGACAAACGGCGTGGAGGCGTGACTCTGCCCACTTCTTGCGTAGCCCGTACAAACTACGCCCACGTCTTTCGTAGCCCGTACAAACTCGCCCCACGTCCGCGCTGCTTGGCTGATTGATTCCCTACTGACGGCTTTCCTGATTTTTTTCCCAGACCCAATGCAAGCGTCTATTGACCAATATCATGATCAGATATCGATTCACGCTAAAACAAAATTTAATCGATTCAAAAATGTGTGGATCGATCTTCCCCAGGCGACCAGAGCGCCCCCATGCAATATTTTAAATAGTTGAATCACATTTCTATTCATTTAAATAAGTAATTTATTCAACGACTAAATAACTTCATTAGAATAAAAACAACCCACAGACAAAATTGTCCTACGCAGTGTGTACAAGTGCACAAATAGAAATTATCTGACCGATCTTATCAGACACAGGGACGTGATTGTATACAGAATTTACACAAAATGGCACCAAAAGTCATTTCTGAAATGGACAAGAAAATCATATAAATTAGAGATCCTCTTATTACAATCATACATTCAGTATTCAGTCAGGGTGGGGAATTGGTTGCATTTGGATTACTTTTTAGAAAAACGAATAATACTTTTTTAAATTACATTTCTAACAAGTTTCAGTTGCAGTTGTTCAATAACAACTGCAGCTCGTACTATTCAGCTCATAATATAGCCTCTAAAAACATGGAATTAAATTACAAACATTTGGAACATGACAACATTAAAGCTTTTAATTACCATAATTAGAATCTCTTAGATTACTTTGAAGAATTTCAATGAGCACATCTCAATATGGCAAATAATCAAGTGTTATTTATTCAATTTGGGAATTTCAAGGTGGACTATATTGTAAGTTGACTTCCTGCAGCTCATAGCACATCATTTGTTAGAAATGATTTGATTCGGGGGCACACTTTTGGCAGAGCGGTTAGAGCGAGCGCCCCACAGGCCGAGTAGCGCCACGGGTTCGAATACACTGCTTTTCTGCAATGCCTTTCCCCGACTCTTCTTCCCATTTTTTGATTTAATCCTGTCACTATCTCTCTTAATTAAGAATGAAAAACTGTGCTTGGACCCAAAAACGTATTAACTCAACTTAAATGATTTGATTCAACTTTATTTAAGGTAACCCCAGGCACATTATTTGATGTTTGATAAATGCAGCTATGCTGCAACTAACAAATACTTTGAGCGATTAATAGTCAGTAAAAAAAAGGCTGATCGATCGATTAATCAGCTAATTTTTCCTTTTAAAATCAGAACAATGAATAACCTAAAACGTTAAATATTATGTTTTCGCTATCTCCATGTATTGCTAACATTTCAATTTTTTTACTATTAGGCTAGCATGGGAGAGCCTACTCCTCCGTGCTAACTTATTGTGTTTTCACCCATTTATGTATTGTCGTGGGGCTTAGCAGTATCCGGTATCCAAGAGAATGGAAGGGAAGGCAACTGACAACATATATTCAACACGTTTGGGTGGAGGCTGGGCCAAACAAGGAAATGATTAATCTCTGTCGATTTAATCGATTATAAAATTACTCATGTGACTGTTGTTAACGTTTCCACAGGTTTAACTGTCATTTGAAAAGTGAGACTGGCTGTGTTTATTATTACTAATTATTCAATTTAATAATGAATTAATAATATTTGTTTTTTTAACCTATTGCATCAGCCCCCAGTTTGTTCATTAGAGGCTGAAAACACTGATTGTTAGTTATTTTTTAGTTTTTACTCAAGTACATTTTAAGGGCATTGCTTTTTACTTTTACCTTGAGTATTTTTTGACTGGTATTTGTACTTGAGTAAGATTTCCTCAGAGTAACAGTACTTGTGTAAAAGATGTACTCTTTCCACTTCTATGATCCACTACAATAGTTGTTTTTTAATCACTAGCCAAGGAAATATAGTATTTTTATCATGTTACCCAATGCTGAGAAAATGCCAGTGAGCTGTGATTCATTATTATTCTTTAATTAGTTTTATTTTCTCCTGCCAACTCTAGTTGAGCCAAAGAGGAGCTGCAGGATCAGAACGAGCATGGAGCCTGGACATCAAAACTTTGGGCTCATGGAACTGAAAGAGGAACCAGGGGATCCAGAGTATGATGGCCATGGAGACTCGGCCTGTCAGACCAATTCTGATCCACGTGATCCCCTGGTGCTGAACACTACCTTGATCAAGAAGGAGCCAGAAGATGACTGCAGCATAGAGGAACGGGCAGATTTAACATCGAAGCCTCTGCTGTACGATAACTTTAATTTTCCAACACACTCCGACCAACTAGGGGAATCATCAGCACCATCTTTCAGCGGTGGTCCTAGCCTTGGTGTCACTGACGAAGGTTTTCTGGCGCATCCAAGTTTCAATTCCGGCCAACAACCTTTCTCCTGCTCTGAGTGTGGAATCATCTTGAGCTCAAGTAAAAATCTTGCCAGACACATGCGAGTCCATACAGGGGATAAACCCTTTAGTTGTTCAGAGTGTGGGGTCGGCTTCAGGTCAAATGGAAATCTCACCATACACATGAGGATTCATACAGGGGAGAAGCCTTATCCTTGTGCAGCATGTGGACTTCGGTTCACACAAAATGAGCATCTCACGAGACATATGAGGATCCATACAGGGGAGAAACCCTATAATTGCACAGAATGTGGAGTCAGCTTCAGAGAAAGCAGAAGCCTTAGTGTTCACATGAGGATTCATACAGGGGAAAAGCCCTATAGTTGTCCAGAGTGTGACTTCAGTTTCAGGCACTCTTCCAGCCTAAGTATCCACATGAGGATCCATAGAGGTGAGAAGCCCTATAGCTGCACAGTGTGTGGTTCCAGCTTTAGAAAAAATAGAAGCCTCAACATACACATGAGGACCCACACGGGTGAGAAACCCTATAGTTGTACAGTGTGTGGAGTCAGTTTTAGTCAAAATGGAAGCCTTAGCATACACATGAGGATACACACAGGGGAGTGCCCCTATAGCTGTACAGTGTGTGGTCTCAATTTCAGACAGCGTTCAGGTCTCACCAAACATACAAGAGTTCATACTGGAGAGAAACCATATACTTGTACAGAGTGTGGAGTCAGTTTCAGGGAAACTGGACATCTCACCAAGCACATGAGGACCCATTCTGGGGAGAAACCCTATACTTGCTCAGTATGTGGGTCCAATTTCACAAGAAAGGAAAATCTCACTGCACACACGAGGATCCATACAGGGGAGAACCGCCATAGTTGTACAGAGTGTGAGCTTAGCTTCAAACAACGCTCAGGCCTTACCAAACACATGAAGATCCATAAAGTGGCGGAACCCTATAGTTCTTAATAGTGTCCAGTGTACACACGATTAAAACTCTTGACATACACATTATCGCCACCTAGATGATGGATGTTACTTGGGAAATTGGGATATGAGCATGAGAGGAACATAAATAAAAAGGCATTTGACAGTGTGCCCTGCACATGAAGATTGATAATCCGAGAACCAAACCTGGTTTTTGTCTAAAAAAATGTTTAAGATGTGTGTCTAGAATCTTGCATTAGATTTTTACTTTTCTGAAGAAATGTTTTGAATTACTTATATAAATGTTTTACAAGCTGTGTCCCTATTTGGAATGTAATACAATTATTGTGCTTGATTTGAATGAGGAGTTTTCTTGATTGTTGAGAGAACTCTTCATATGAACTGAAGCAAATCACACTAAATGCATCATGTGCTAAAGGTAGGGTGAGATCAGTTTCCTTCAAACGGAACCACAATTTAAAAAAAAAAGAGGACGGAACAAACTAACCATATTTAAGACGCAAAGGTTGTCCTCAAGCTGCAGTTGTTACCTTGACTTATATATATTTTTTTCTTTATTCCTCTAAGCAAAATAATTCATTTTGATTTCACATCAATGACATGGTTCGTTTGGAAATGCCAAACGAAAACTGCTTTTGCTTTGTACCACACAAGTAGGGCCAGGGCTGGAGCTGAAATTATTACTTGACCGCTGCGTTTTCCATTTACTTTGGGCAGCATGTTGGCTGTGATCATGCTCGTTCTTCATGGGGGGGCACCCACAGTTTCGACGTCTCTGTTCCGATAAACAAAAACGATCAGATTATTTTGTTAGGTTAGGGTTCGTCCAAAACAATCATGCATGATTGCTCGTTATCTTAGCAAGAACATGTTTTACTTGATTATTGGATTAATCAATGGGAATTTTGTCCGAATACTAAAATATCAGCCCTAGCTGGGACATTTTCATTGTGGTTGACTAATTGAAAAATATAAATTGATTACTTTGTGTTTTATAACTTTTAATCTATTTTTATGTGTATTTTGTGTAAAAAATTCAATGCAAATTATTCAAGTCAGCTCAAGAAAGATAATTGGATGTAATGATGAACTACGGAAATCATCACAGCTCTAAACAGCAGACAGATTTCTTTAGTGTATTGAGTGATTTGAGTCCAAATATAACCCTGCATGTAGATTCAGAGTATAGGGGAGCTACTGATTTTTCCACTGCAAAAGATCCTTCATGTTAATGCAATAGCTTTTGAATGGATGATGGATTTTTCCCAGCTTCGGTGTGTTAATGTTCTAGGGTAGGTAGGCTCATGGAGTGATAAGGAACTGGAGGCCAACACTTTTTCCAACTTTTTCCTTTGTGTAAGATCCTTATTTTTCTGGGTCTCATTGATGCTTCTATCACATTTCGGAGATTTTCATTTAGCAGTCGACAACGACTACATACTTGTAGTTCTAAGAGGAAGTTTACATTGCCAGGAGATGGCCTAGTGCCACTCCTTTTCCTGCCCCACAATGAACATTGTTGGCAAGATTTGAAATGGGTATAACCTAAGCTGTGGTAGAGGTATAGATGTTCCATCCTTGACCGGCCTTGAGCAACCCTGGATGGCATAAATAGATGGAAGTGTGAGAGGCTGACATCCTTGAGGAAATTCAGAGACTCAAAGTTCAATGGATCCAAGAACTGAAGAACTCTCAAACTACTGGAACTTGAGTTGCTAAAATGTTGAAATTGTTTTGCTTTTATTTAATGCCATGCCAATGCTTATAATGTAACAAATAACCATCTTCAATTATATACAATAATAAAAAATGTTAAACTCATGTCTGTAATCATTTGCAACTTCCTATTCAAGACTTATCATTGGGATGTTTAATATATGTGCCGTTTGTAATGGCTACAAGTTCTACGTTACATTTATCGAGTCTGGCGAGCCAGAACCACGCATCATCCACACATTGCATATCGCTAGACGTTGCAAGATGCGCAGAGGATGCGTTGAGTGGGGGGAGGGCAGCAATTACATAACATTCTGGGGGTCCTTGACATGAAAAACGTTGAGAACCAATGACATGAGGTTTAATCCTGTTGAATCACTGACATTTCAACATAAAAAGCAGTGTGTGTGTGTGTGTATCAGTCACAAGGCAGTAGTTTTCAATCAGTGTTCCAGGGACCATCTGTAGTCCTGGAGCAGTTCACTGAGGCTTGTGGTACTGTGCGAAGCAGGCACCCCGGCATAAGGCGATGAAGCATGTACCACACTGGAACCTGGTTTCCCTTCGTTGTCCCCTTGAATAGCAGACCTTGCACCGCTTAGCTGGACGTTGAGCCCCTTTGGTTGGTGGAATCCTGACTGGTCCATGTGGTCTGCTGTCATTCAGCCGCACTGCAGGGTCAGGTGCCTGGATGATGTTTCTGTGGGCTGTGCGGGTGGTCCACGAGCGAATGCAGCTCTCCATATAAAGCTTGAGTGTTTTGCAACCCCCTGTTGGGTGCTTTGCTTTATACAGCACAAAGGTGTTGAAGATTGCAATCTGCAGAAGATACATGATGAATTCGTTCGTCCATTTCATGGACCTTCTCGCAAATGCATAGAATGACAACGCCTGGTCAAGTTTGTCAACCCCATTCATGTTTTTATTGTGGTCTAGGACGGTGATTGGCTTTTGCTTGCGCTCCCTGGCTTTCGCTGCCCTCTGACACATCATCACAGCTCCAACAGTGTCAGGGTGAAAGGTAGTCACCATCCGCACAACCTTATTGTCCCTCCATGCCATAGTCATGATGCCATCTTTATGACGGACAACTCTGTCTCCGACGCACAGTTTGGACATAGACGCCTCCTGGACCGCTGGTGGTGCACCTCTGTTGAGGCGCAGGGTGCCACAGGAGTGGGTCTTCAGGTCCAGCAGCTGACTGGATAGTTTGACCGAGTTGTAAAAATGATCCGTGAACAGCCGGTATCCTTTCCCTGCAAGGCCCCCTAGGAGCGAGGTGACCGTGTCAGCCAGAGGGACGTGTACTCCACAGTATGGCCTTATGCTGCAACAGTAGCCGGTCTTGGAATCAGCAAGGATGTAAGATTTGATCCCATAGCGTAATGGTTTCAGTGGGTTATAAACTTTGAAGCTCAGCCTCTCACGCCACATGAGGGTCCCCTCATCGATGGAAATGTTGATGTCGGGCTGGAACAGTTCTTCAAATTTGTGGTTGAGATAGTCCAGCACAGGGCGGATTTTGCAGAGTCTGTCATCTGTTGAGTCAGATGTATTATCCGCAAAGTGCAGGAATCTCAGGATCATTTGGAACCGATTCCGTGCCATTGTCCTCCTAAAATGTAGCGTTTCAGTCATTGGATCAGTCGACCAGTAACTCGCCATGGTTGGCTTGTGGATCAATCCAGTCAGGAAGTACAGTCCTAGAAATGCTTTCAGCTCCTCCATGGTGACTGGTGTCCAAGAGGACACCATGGCCTGTGACTCTATCCTGGGGAGGCACTGCTCAGCATAGAGGTTGGTTTGGTCTACGATGAGTTGGAGGAGCTCCTCAGACAGAACCAACTCTAGGAAGTCAACTGCATTGTCAGACTCCAGCAAAGCAGCACTCGCACGTGGTCCGGGCTCTGCTGTGAAAGGGATGTGAACTGGCTGCCACTCCTTCTCCTCCCTGGAGCACCACTCAGACTCAACACCTGTAAATTGCAGATTTTTTATTGTTGTGTGGAAATATAGAGGGGGGAAACAATAACACTATCTAGGAGCACCACTTCTGAAAAAGACCCTGGGATAAACGGAGCTGCAAATCACACACCTCGATGATGTAGCCTATATGGCCCATCACCCTGGAGTGTGCAGTCCCTTATTTTGAATGTTTTTCATTGAGTCTATGCACTAGACTTGCACCACTGTTTATCCCAGGGTCTTTTTTGGATGTGCAGGAGTCCTAGCCTACACACAGTTTTTCTTACCTCCACTTGGACTGCCAAAACGACAGAAGGCTGCTCTACTGCCATCATGTGGTGGTGGTGGTGTGCAGTAACTCTCTCCCAACACAGGATCTGAAAATCACAGTAAAATAATAATATATATTAGTCCCTCCAGGAATCTGCGATCGCAGAGGTTTCCGGGGAAATTATCATTATTCACGGAATTCTCCCCAGCTCTGGGAATACCGGTATCTTGAGCAATTTACATGCAGACGAGGGTGCAACATGCTTATTCACCACAGGTGACGTAAGCGTGTTGCGCCCTTCGTCCATTTCAAAAGTAAGTAAGTGAGCAAGTGAAGTCTGCAGACGGTGTGTGTGGCCGCTGAACCGGTGAGGGAGTAAGGGGAAGTAGACTTTTGACATAAGTGCGGGACAAAGATGACAAAATAGATGCTATTAATTGTCATGTTCTGTGGCATGCAGTGTGCTTTCTGCTACATAAATGAATGGCGGGGCTCCATAAAGTTAGCGATGTGACATGAGCAGATGGAATAATGGCTTCTTACCAGCTGTATGTAACATTCCGAATGGGTTTATGAATATGACTCACAACTGCCTTATGGGCGGCTAGGGTCTGCCCTGGCTTCACAGCGGAGGACCGGAGGTATTGGCTCGGCTCTCGGCATGCCAAGAAAAGTACGCTCGTGAACACACGCGTGCACGCGCAGCGGAGGGCAGCAGAAACATCTGGAATCTGTTTTATTATAATATTTATGATTTTATAATTATGACTTTATACTGCCATTAACTTTGTGCCAGAATGTTTATGCAACAAATCTGTTTCAAATTTTAGAACGGCACTATACATTAACCTGTGGTGGATCCACAATTAATAGAATTATCGAGCAATATACAGGATTTCATCAAGTCTGGTTTAAGCTGATGCAATGACACATGTTATGTCACATGGGGCTGGCCAGCAGCCGTCATTGTGACACCAACTCCCTGGAAGGTTCCTTGTTCTTGTCTTGTCTACTTAAGCAGTGAGCCAATAGGCGACCTGCCTCTTTGTGACCGGTCCTGTGTTGAATAAACATATCACATTGAGCACATTGGAGTGATCTGGCCTGCGGTTCTTCTTCCTACGACCTCCAAAAACCATTAATTTCACCTATTGACACGCAGCCCTTCCACACAGGATGCACGGAGAAACCGACGCTTTGAAGAAACCGGAATCGCTGTGTTTTTATTTTCTGTTCTCAGTCTAAAACCGAAAATCGTTCGGTTAATCCCGCGTAAGGCAAGTACACTCACAGGGTGTGTGTGTGGAGCGCCCTGTGACCACCGGTAACTGTAGCAGTGAGCACCGGCGATGACTGCTTACTATGTGCCCGTCGAACCGGCCACCGCTTTGTTTACGACGCGGGAGCCACGTGGTGCCCACATCTTGTATTTATTTTATTTATTTTTAATCAATTTTAGCCCCAAATGTGGCCATTAAATTGTTGGGGGATAGTCTAAACTTCTAAAATAGTTTTTATTTATTCATATGCAAAAAAAAACCTTCCAAACTCACTTTTTCATTGCATTTATCATTTCATTTTCACAACATATATTGTTACTAGTTTGTCAAAACAAAGTTACTTATTGCTTTTCATAAAGAAAAGAAAACGAGTACCTGCTTCAGCCTGGTAACACTGTGACATTCCATGATTGACCACCAACTCCTCCTCCTCCTCGTCGCTGCACCCTACAAGGGTCTTCTTCGGACCTAGGAAGACAGTGTAAAATAGTTTGAAAGATTGCGCACATACAAAGCGGGGTCAGCCCTATGTTCCGAAATCCCTATGTTCCGAAATCCCTACGTTCCGAAAATGTATGGGTCATTTAGGGGTTAGGGTTGGGGTAGTGGTTAGGGAAGGGGTTAGGTTTAGGGTAGGGGTGCCCCATACATTTTCGGAACATAGAGATTTTGGAACATAGGGACTTCGGAACATAGGGGTTAAACCTACAAAACAGCCGCTCCAGAACGGAGAATTTTATTACAGTTGTCCGTTTTCTAGTAGTTATGAGTGATAAAAAAAAGTGTGACAGTGTGCACATAGCCTTATATATGCACAATCTCAGACCGCGGAGGGTGAACGAGACATTTTATTACTGTTGTACAAGTTCTAGTTTTGAGTGATAAAAGCATTCAACAGATATGTAGGCAGACTTACCGTAGCTGCGATTTGTGCGCAATGGAAGCCATTCCTCGTCTCTTATGGGATCTGTTTCAGAGACAGAGCTTTGAGAGTTGTAGGGGGACTCTGCCATTTCTCGCGGCCCAACCAATCTCTGGCTGCGCCCAACCTCGGACCTCTCTGGGCCTGGATCGCTGTCGTCCTCGTTGTCTGACAGTTCGCAGTCCGTTTCTTCTGGCAGACCTTTTCTTACAGCCTTTGGTTTTTTTGGTAGAGCAACATTCTTCTGTGCAGGAGCTGATTTTGTTCTCGGCACGTCGGTGCGCGTCTTGCGTGGCTTTGCCACCTTCTTCGTTTCCGGTGCTGGAGGAGCGGCCCGTTTTTTCTTTGGAGCGGGACAAGGTCTGGTCACAGTCGGTTCTGGTGCAATAATAATAGGGATAAGAATAGTGTTTCATTGCAAGTAACTTCATCTCATTATAAATAGTTATGAAATTGTTGACCAAAGCAGTGGCAGTATCTGAAAAGCGTTTGACCAATTCATCAAGGCAAAAGCCCACAATCAACCACAATGAATGAGTAACCACAATTAACCCCTAGGCATTTTTAGGACTCTTTTAGTCCTTGTGCAAAACTATCTACTCAAAAATGCGCACCCATGAGTATGATCACAGCCAACATGCTTTCAGCTCCAGCCCTGGCCCTACTCGTGGGGTACAAAGCAAAAGCAATTTTCGTTTGGCATTTCAGAACCATGCCATTGACTTGAAATCAAATTGAAATATTTTGTGGAGAAAGAAAAGAAAATATTGGGAATTGTCATACCACATCGTTTAAGTACATTGTAGAATATAAAAAGTAAAACTCTGGGTAGACCTTCAAATATCAGCTAATTGGGTGATATTGGATTATTACGTTAACTAAAGTTATTGTGGCAGGATGATGTGAAAAAAACAAAACACATCAAGGTATGCATTTTGTAGATGCACAACTGCAGCTCCAGGATAACCTTTGAGTGTTAAATGTGGTTAGTTGGTCTTGTTCTCTTGTTGTAGTCTTTTTTGTTTAAATTGTGGTTCTGTTTGAAGGAAACTGACCTGCTCATCCTTTTGGGACATGATGCCCTCAGTGTGATTTGTTTTAGTTCATATGAAGAGTGCTCTCTCAACTTATCAAGAAAATTCCTCATTCATTCAGATCCGAGGCACAATAATTTTATTCCAAATAGGGACACCGTTTGTAAAAATCGAATCAGAAAAGTAAAAATCTAAAATCTAATGCAAGATTCTAGACACACCTAAAACATTTTTTTTTTTTTTTACAAAAACCATATAATTGGTTCCCGGATTATCAATCTTCATGTGCCTTTTTATTTATGTTCCTCTCATGCTCATATCCCAATTTCCCAAGTAACATCCATCATCTAGGTGGTGAAAATGTGTATGTTGAGCTTTTCATCTTGTGTGGACTGGACACTATTAAGAACTATAGGGTTCTGCCACTTTATGGATCTTCATGTTTGGTAAGGCCTGAGCGTTGTTTGAAGCGAAGCTCACACTCTGTACAACTATGGCGGTTCTCCCCTGTATGGATCCTCATGTGTGCAGTGAGATTTTCCTTTCTTGTGAAATTGGACCCACATACTGAGCAAGTATGGGGTTTCTCCCCAGAATGGGTCCTCATGTACTTGGTGAGATGTCCAGTTTCCCTGAAACTGACTCCACACTCTGTACAAGTATATGGTTTCTCTCCAGTATGAACTCTTGTATGTTTGGCGAGACCTGAACGCTGTCTGAAATTGAGACCACACATTGTACAGCTATAGGGGCACTCTCCTGTGTGTAGCCGCATGTTTAGTCTAAGGCTTCCATTTTGACTTAAACAGACTCCACACACTGTACAACTATATGGTTTCTCCCCTGTGTGGGTCCTCATGTTGAGGCTTCTAAAGGGTGTAAGCTGGGATTGAAACTTGGATGCGGTGCCAGAAAACCTTTGTCGGTGACATCGAGGCCAGGACCACCGCTGAAAGATGGTGCTGATGATTCCCCTATTTGGTCGGAGTGTGTTGGCAAATTAAAGTTATCGTACAGCAGAGGTTTCGATGTTAAATCTGCCCGTTCCTCTATGCTGCAGTCATCTTCTGGCTCATCCTTTTTGATCAAGATCACGTTCAGTATCAGGGCACCACATGGATCAGAACAATTGGTCTGACAGGCAGAGTCTCCATGGCCATCATACTCTGGATCCCGTGGTTCCGCTTTCAGTTCCATAAGCCCAAAGTTTTGATGTCCAGGCTCCATGCTCGTTCTGATCCTGCAGCTCCTCTTTGGCACAACTGGAGGTGGCAGGGGAAAATAAAACTAATTATAGAATAATAATGATTATAATGATAATTACAGTTTACTGAAGTTTTCTAAGCACTCGTTAACATAATCAAAATACTATATTTCCTTGTCAATCCTTGAACGAACTGGGGTTTGCTGCAATAAATTACTAATAAATTATTATTAATTCATCAGGCATTCATTTGACATTCAAACATCAAATACTGTGGTAGCAAATCCCCCCAGGGTGGCTGGGGTTACTTTAAGAATAAAGTTGAATCAAATCATTTCTAACGTTTTGCTATGAGCTGCAGCGATTCAACTTACAATATAGTGAGTCCATCCTAAAACTCCCGAATTGAATAAATAACACTTATTTGCCATATCGAGATGGTTACACCCCTATGTTCCAAAATCCCTAATCGAACTAACTTTCCCTACCCGAACTACTTCCTTAACCCCTAGTCCACAGAAAGGCTTATAAACACGCACTGGACAAGTACATTCCGATATCGATTCCACATGAGCGAGGTATTATACTCATAATGCATATATTAGCAGCACAGGTTGAGGTTAGCTAGCATTGGTGTTAGCAATAAACTGTTACCATGTTTATTTGAAAAGAGACCAGCCATGTTCCTGAAAATCATTTAACGTTACGTTAAATACACACGACGCACAAGACACGCACTCAACGACCAGGTATTGGAAGAATGAAGAATAAACGATATTATCAGCGCGACTGCGCTGATAATAACGCGTACCTCGTTACCAATCTGCAAACAAAAGGGGCTCGGCGTCCTTGTGGTTATTAAGTTTCACTGTAGCCAAAAAGAAGACGAAACGCAAAAGGAAAGGGAAATTAACACGATCCAGCCCCTGGAAAAGCGGAATGTGTTCGAATAAACAGGAGGCAAGACCTGCCACCAGCGCATTGTGGCTGGCCGGAGGTGACGCAAAGGATAGCGCTCGTGTTCAGTGGAACAGTCTGCACCTCGGCCCCGGTTTCGCATACCGACCGTATGCGAAATTAGAAATCATAGGGTTGTTCGAAAAGAAATGCCTCTACGCATGCGCGCGGCGAGTGCGAATCTCCCCAAAAGATCCGCTTCAGCTGTAGAACGTGACGTCACGGGGCGCGGCGTCCACGTTGGATCCAGCGCGCTGTATGCTTAAGGCCAGATTACACTTCTGCACCCGTACACTGTACACACCAAATGTTATGGTTCTGCACCCTCAACGCACAGCATTTTCCCGCCGAAGCGCGGCAGCAGCGAACAGCTGATTTGGGGGGGGGGGGGAGCTCCGCGTGCCACCCTCTCGGAGACTCGTCCCGTGGGGGACGGAAACCCCTCACGGTTTCCGCCACCTGGCACCTCGCAGAGACCCTCGAGCAACGGGAAGGGAATTGCGAACGCAGGGTGGCACGGAGGACGCGGGAAGAAACGCCGGATTGGGTCAAATGTGTAAAATATAATTAACTAAAAATTCTAGAAAAGGAGGCCAGAGAGAAATATTTAGAAAAGATAATCATAAAGTGATTGGACCCCTACCAAATAAGACGCGATTAACCATTTGCTGTCAGAAGATGGCAGCCTATGTAGTCGAGTGACTTGTAATTTTTTGAACGTGATGTGTACGACACACACACACAAGGTAGGCAAATATGTCCATGACCGTGAGCGGCGGTAATAGATTATTGTCCTCACTAAATTCACTTGATATTTGGTAGGGGGGCAATCAGTTTATAATGCTCGTATATAATGAAACGTGTCACCCGCGACATCACTGGTGCAACAGCCCTATTACCTTGTGTAAATGTACATGCAGCAGAACATTTTTACAGACTAGCACACACACTTTAATATGAACAACTGCATTTATAGCACACCATTTTGCTCCGAATTGACCTGAAAAACAAGTGATCCCCTTTGTCAAACTCTTTAGATATTGCTGGTATCAAAAGAATGTCCTCGTCTACATCAAAATGTCCATTAAAATGGCAGAAAAGGTATTCTTTTAAAAAGTCATAAAATACTGATCATGAATAGCATCATTTGAAAAATGTTAAGGGTTTTCGTCCCATGATTTGCAATCATAGCACCAATTATATATCAAAAAGAAACATTCATGGTATTCACCAAGTTCTGCAATGGGAGGGACATAGCATTTGCATACTTTTTTTTATTTGAGGCGTTTAAACAGCATTAAGCCGTCTTCAATCTTTGAGCAGAGCAAGAGAGAATCTCAGAAAGCTCTCATATGGATACAAGGTGAGGCCACACAAGGTTCTGATTAGAACTTGGTAAATACTATTAATTAGTTAATACTAATAATCAGTTTATGGTTATTGATAATGATGCAGGAACAAAAACAAAAATCTAAGGCAAATTATATTAAAATAGATGTTCTGTGTTCTTTTATGGGTGAGATTATTGACAAGTCATTGATCAAGTTAGCATCAGCAGTGATTTTAACACCCATACATTGTACAAATAAAAACAACTATTAGCCAGCAGTCCACTTGTGTTGATTTGATGGGCATTTGTTTACATTTAATGAAAAACAAGTCCACAAATGAAGTCTAATCATGATGGATGTGAGCGTCCAGCCTTCTGAGCCTTCTTCCCTTCCTTCTGTTTGTTGGGTTTGAACTTCTTCGGCCGGCCTGAGTTGTGCGCTGCCCTCTCTGCCATGATGTCCATGTACTTCCTTTTGTTCTTCCTACAAAACACAATAACTCATTACCACTGGCAAACTGTATGGGTGTGAAGGAGGGAATATGGGTCAGGGGAAACATCTTTCAGATGGTCTTTCCCTGTGACGTGTCATTGGATCTGTACAATAATCATGAAATCTCCTAAAACCTGATGTGCCATACAGTACCAGCGGTACTTCCAGCATACCAGCAAAAACAACACAAACAAAGCAAAACATTTTAAAAAAGTATTGCAAGGCAAATAAAAAATTGCCCAGTTGCGCTGCAGAAACAAATTGATGCAGGTATTCAAATCAAATTAAGTTTCAACATAATTCACAATCAAACCTTACACATTCAAGTCGTATTGACTGGAACATCTATGAAGTGTTTTCACTCACTGTCTGAACTCTGCATCTGCCAGTAGCTCCTCGACCATGGTCCTCTTCCTCTGCTTTTTGGGGATGCGGGAGTTGTAGAAGTCTGCAGGGTCGTCCACCACCGTGCCCACCTGAAACCAGAGACACTTTAAATAACAGTAGAGCGCAAAGCTTCGTTCACATTTCAATAACTATATATTGTGGTTTGATTTGACATTCATAGTAAAAGGTTACAATATAGTCACCATGGATGGAATGAAGGTTGTGTTCTTTCAAACCAAATTGAGGCCTGGCACGTCTGGACATTACAAGAATGGCACAGCAATTCTGGTACAAATGTTAGAGTTCATATATTTTGCTGGGAAAGATTACTAATCATACAGATACAACCCCC
>OMKY01210573.1:0-27720 GCA_900302395.1 Bregmaceros cantori | reverse complement strand
TACATATATGAAATATATGAAATAAGTAAAACATGAAATGAACCAATGTCAGTCTGATAAAATCGCCTTGTCTGGGGCTGTCTTTCTATACGTATTATCTGTTATTGTGCAGGAACAGTAAGCGGGAAAAAAAAAGGAAGCGTGCATAAGTGCAGAACATTATTTTAGTCAACCGTAGTTCAGAGCAGTCCAAGGTTGGCTAATGGATTCG
Organism: Bregmaceros cantori; assembly: GCA_900302395.1. Classification (NCBI taxonomy): domain Eukaryota; kingdom Metazoa; phylum Chordata; class Actinopteri; order Gadiformes; family Bregmacerotidae; genus Bregmaceros; species Bregmaceros cantori. Next base: position 27,509 of record OMKY01210573.1, on the reverse strand, counting down.
GGATTTGCGTGCGTGGGTATATTCTGTGACTCTGAGCAACAACTGTGCTCCCATGGAGGTGTAAGTCACTTTTATGCTACACGTTGGATGGACGCCTATTTGCGTGTAAACCGAGCAATAACGGGGGTGTTTAGTGGCCATATATAAGTGTATGGCATCTGAGCGCTGGCCGTGGGCATGCGCACCATAATCGTCTTTTTTTTTTTTAACTCACCACGGGAAAAGACGCCGTCGCTCTGCCACGGTGCGCCCTCCCCTGCCACCTCCCACCCTCACCGCCTGGCAAAACTTGTGAATAGTGAAATTAACCGTTCTGGGAACAATATTTTTTGTTCTAACTGGTTTGAGAACGTCAATTTATCGGTGTAACTCATAACCGGAAACGTTATAATCCATTTCTGCTGGCGATAAATATATCTCTCTCTCTGTCGCTAAAGGTAGTCGCTAAAGGTGCTAGTAACACAGGCGGACACATCCATCCCTCCCGATTACTGAGGTTAATTAGTTTAATTCTTAATTAGGTTAATTTTTGTAATAATAATTTCAATTTTTTGCAGTTCTTTTAAAAATTAGCCCAATCATTATAATAATTACTCATGCCTGTAAAGCTTTATGATTAGCCCTCATATGCCAATTTATGTGATGGGATTTTCTCTTATTCTTGTCTGTCTGAGATGAGACTATGTTGGAGAAATAAAATCGTTCTCTAAAAGTAGTATCGTATAGTATCGTTCCAAAGGTTATGCAAGAATAAATGTGACATTATAGTCGAGTGATTGCAATCAAATAATTGACTTTTTTTAATGCCATTTTGAATGCGTCTACAGGTTCTGCAGCGTATCGAGGTCACCGAGAGACTGGAAGTCAAGAAAATTCTGACCACGCTGTTCACCATTCGTTTCCACTTCTTGCCGGCTGAGCGCTACCAGGAAGACAAGCTCCTGTCACCGGACCAGATCCTGAACTACATGGAGAAGACGTGGGTGTCTCTTTCACACCAACCAAACCATGACCATGCCAGTTTTGTCACACATGCATACATGTACAGAGAAATTCTTTCTCCGCACTTAACCCTTCAAAAAGGAGTGGTGGGCAGCCTTGATTTAGTGCCCGGGGGCCAACAGAATCTGAAGCATCAGAATCTGAGACTGGGCCAGTGCCTTGGCCAGGGCCACATTTTCCTGCTGAACAAATGCCGACTTAAAAAAAATGATCGTAAGTTCGATCATTTGCTGTTGCCTAGTGGCAAGTTACTCACACAAATACAATTGTTCTGCAATTTATACTTGTCATTGTGTCTCATCAGAACAAAACACGTTTGTGTATAATGCAAACCGTTGAAAATGTTGTTTATCCAGAAAATTGATGTGATTAACCCTAATGGAAACGTATAGATGTGTGTATTGTTGTAATGATTTTATTATAGCTGTAGGGACATCGAACTTCGCCGCTTCCTCGACTTCCCAATGCTCCCCGCGTGTTGCGCTTGGAATTGCCTATATGCGGACATGCCGAGAATACACTCGTAGACTCTTGGATTCCGAGTTCATATGTTCTTGAAGCATTGGTCATTAATTATTCAGTGAAATATCTTGTTTTGTTTTGTATATTGATAATTGGCACATATCTCTGAAGAAATATTTTTTCCGATTAGTCAACTAATCAAAACAAAATGTTAGAATACTCCATAAAATGTCAAATCTGTTGATGTCATTCTCTTTATTTTCAGTTTCTTCCACCTGATGTTGAATGGCATCAAGAAGCGTTCAGCTAAGCTGGAGGCCATGCAGGTCCAGAGTAGGAAAGCCACCACCAGGGACCGGGATGTTGACGATGTGAGTTAACTCGAGCTATGATGTGCTGACATGTCATAGGCCTTTAAATTGATAATATATGTGTTCAAACCAAACGCGAATTGGGCCTCCACAGGGTGGCGCAGGAGACCGTGATGGTGGTGATGATGATGACGGCGAGGAGGTTCAGAGACCTGTTGTAGATGACAAGGAAAATGAAGGAGACACCGATGCCACTGATGTTAGGCGGATCGCCAAACAGGAGGAAGAGGTGAAGTTTTCCTTTTTTTTTTTTAAGTTATATTTTTTTTGGGGGGGGGGCACAAGAGCCATTTCTTTCATTCTTCTTTGAGAGCCAGTGATGGGGTTAAATTGTAAACTGGGATGGCATTGCAGAAAAGCCGGAGTGGGAATGTGCGGTACTGCTCCAACTATGGTCTGGGGCCGTGCTATATAACCACTCTGCCACCGCACCCACGTACATTTAATCTAATGAAAGTATTTCTAATGAAAGTCTATATAATCTATCTCGGTGTTGATCATGTGAATCACAAATTAAACTAATGGCTCCCCTCCAGATTGACTATGACAGTTTCTCGGATGACGATGACAAAGCAGAAAAAGAGGAGGAAGAGTTGGAAGCAGAGGAGAAGATGGAAGAAGAGAAGACTGAGGAAGGGGAGACGAATGAGCAATCTGGGAAGATGGAGGAGGCAGAAGACGAGGCCAAACCTGAGCCTTCGTCTAGTCCTAAAAGGTGGTTGAAATATGTACTAATAGCTCTCAAACTGGGTTGCATGTGCTGGCTGCGTTTTTACAGTTGCAAAACAAAATCCATAACCACGCACCCGAAGTGACCGCGCTTCGCTATGATGCGCCACACGCATCACATGCCCCGCCCATTGACGCGTCACGCCCCGTCCGTCGCCTGTGACTTTGTTCACAGGTACTGCGTTTTGATTAATTTGATCACTGTAAGTGGATGATCAATAAAACTGAAGTTACCTTACTTTTTTAAAATTTATTTTTATGTTGAATATTATCTTGATGTCATTTGTATGTTTTTTTTTTCAATGAGAAAAATGAAATGAAACGGATAGCTTTCGCATTTACTGAATTTTACTACACTATCATGTACGTTTGTACAGTATACAGTACAGCGCGGTGCGCGGACATAACTCCATGTGTAACATATTCTGTGCGTCGCCTCTCCTGTGCTTGCTGCCGGTGCATTTTCAACATAGGCTACTGGAAATAAAGTTTAACAAACTGAAAGAACAACAATATGGAAGATAATGGCATCAAAAATGTAAATGTATGTAAAGTCTACCTCTGTTTTGTTTCCTTCATGTCCAAGATAGAACCTGTGAACACATGTGGACCAATGGGGTGGCCGCATTATCTCAGGACGCTGTGTGTAGTACCCCGTGACCATGTGTGGAGGACCAATGGGGGCAGCTGCATTTTCTCGGGGGCACCGAATGGCATTATTGCAATCTTTGTACTTTGTATATACAGAAACAAAAAATGATTTTCGCACATGTTTACATTCATAAAATGGCCAAAAATGATCACTATAAGCGGATTTCTTGATTACTATCACCAAATCTTTTAAACAGCATTTGTATGGAAGCGATTCCGTCCCATGCCTTTTGATTAATATAAGCAGATGATCACTATTTCCGTGATCGCTATAAGTGGATTCCACTGTACTAACACAACCTGTGTCCTCTCTCCAGCAGGCCGGGTATGGATGCCATGAGGGTCGAATGGGTTTTGAATAAGTATGATCCCATCAAGAGTTACTCCTATGACGTGAACAATGGCCTGTGGTGCGAGGTATGTTTGATGTACATTTTATTAGTTACAATTGTTTGTACCTTTATCGCTGCGAGGTATGTTTGATGTACATTTTATTATTTACAATTGTTTGTACCTTTATCGCTGCGACCAAAGAAAACAATGTGTCCAATGCCTACAGGAGCCCAAGTAACGTTTATAATGCTTACACTAGAAACACCATGAAGATTATACTTACTTGACACAGAATGACAATGTCGAGATCAGGGCTCCAAACCGGTTCAAGAAACGAAAACAAACAGAATTTTACAGAATTTTATGAGGAGCGGAAACGGAAAAAGATTTCTTCAACTATTCCGGAACAGAAACTGAACATTATGAAATCCACAAAACCGGTTAAAAAGGTTTTTTTCTGTTCTCTATACATTTTAACATATCCTATGTCTGGGAGACTATTTCCGGTTGTGCACCCAACTTTCACCGTCTGTCATCAAGCCCCATGCATCTGGGGCTCCATCTTGTGGACAGACGAGGAAGCGAATGTAATGGCTTCAATACAGTTACACTGAAGTATAATACAAATATATTTTGTATAAACTATATCTAAACGTAACATTGCACAATACAAGGAACTTTAAGAACAAACTTTGCGTTCAGGACCGATATTTTGGTGGTGGAACGTTTCAGAGAACGAAAACGTTAAACATATGTGTGCCTGAACCGTTCGGAACGGAACTTTTAAGAAATTATTTCGTTTTCGAGCCCTGGTCGAGATCCTGTGATGAGATCATGATGAGATGTGTTCAACTCATTAAAGGTGACGTTGGCTCTTCCGCTGAGCAAGGTGCACTTTGATCTGACCACGGTACTGGGCGGGCTGGCCCACAACGCTGTGCTGGTCCAGAGTCCCGGCATCACACGCTGTTTGATGAGCGAGGCTACTGACCGCCATGGACTCAAGGAGATGCTGCTCAACACTGAGGGAGTTAACATGACGGAGATGTTCAAACACAGTGATGTACGCTTGCTCTCTTTCTCTCTCTCTCTCTCTCTCTTTTTCTCTTTCACACAATTCAACATCATTGCTTGATTCCTGCAGGGTCTATAAAAGTCTTTCATTGCAGGTCTAAAATTTGATTTACTAGTCTCAAATTATATTTGTTGAGAAGTGTCTCAGAAAAATGTTTCATACCTCATCATGTATGCCACTGCTGTTAGTCAAGCCTTGATAATGTGGACAGTGTGTGTTTGATAATGGGTAAATGTAATTCCCAGAAGTATTGGCTCGAAAGTAAAGTTTCCTCTTTTTTGATTAGGGGATCTTGAAGTTTTTTTTCTAAAAAAAAGCTCTCATAAAGGTCTAAAATTCAACTGATTCCTGCAAGAACCCTGGCATGAAATATTTTACTATGTCCATTGCCAGAATACATGGTAATACAAGCGATGACACTGGGGAAATCCTGCTCAATAACCACCGCCCTGTGAAGTGAATTTTGCTCAGTGTTGATGGAAATGTACCAGCACCTTTGACTCTGTCCCTCACTGACAGATCCTGGACCTGAACCGACTCTATTCTAACGAGGTGCACGCCATGGCAGCCACTTATGGCATAGAAGTGGCGCTCAGAGTCATAGAGAAGGAAATCAGAGACGTGTTCGGAGTATATGGTGAGTAGACTGCACACACACGCACACACACACACACACACATCCAGGAAGAATATAATTTATTCATTTTGTTCAAAAGTGTAAAAGTTATAATCTCTGGAACAGAGGACTTGAGTCCTCACCATACAAGAAAAAAAAAGCTTTGTGAGTTAAGTAAAATGAAAAGCACACCAACACTCGCACACAAACAAAAACGCAGCACATAAATATTTCTCACTGTGCTGTAATATATGGCCCATGTATCCAAATGATTCAGTGATTATTTGGGGTTTAACGATTAGTCGATTAATCGATTATGAAATAAAACGAGAACTAATGCAGTGATCGATTTAGTTTTGCAGTTTTGTGCTGACATGACACTTATTAATCTTGACAATTTCTGAAAATCCAAAATATGAAAATATTCAACAAATTATTTAACATAAGCACTTGTAATGCAGTTTATATGTATGTTTTTAAGCATACCATATTGGTATTATTTTATTCCTTTTAGTTTTCATGTGTAACTCCACTCTCTTGACTATTTTTATTTTTTTCACTGTCTTAATTATTACTACTTTACTGTCCTGTTTTAGCTCGATGACAATTACATTTTTCTCCTGGGACAATAAAGGTTTTCATTCATTTATAATAACAAATGCATTACCTCTAACTTTTAAAATAATACAGCTTTGAAAAGCCTCCTAACATGCACACTGACTGCTGTCTCCCCCCACCTCCCTCCTAAGGTATCGAGGTGGACCCACGCCACCTGTCTCTTGTGGCGGACTACATGTGCTTTGAGGGTGTGTACAAGCCATTCAACCGGCACGCCATCAATTCCAACTCCTCGCCCCTGCAACAGATGACCTTCGAGACGGGCTACAAATTCTTGAAAGACGCCACCGTTATGGGTGAGTGGAGCATCAGACGAGCAGTAAGGGCTGTGTTGACTAACAGTTCTATCACTTTTCTATCACAATCAAACTATTGTACTAGTGAAGCCGGAGGATCGCCATTCTCACGAGTCACGACATGGCAATGTCTTGGATCTTGCATTGCCATGGTGCATGAGCGTTGTTCATTGGTGCGAGAATAAACTAGCTGGTTAAAAGTACTTTAAAGGTACTTTATTTAGTCATACATGCATACATGTACAGTGAAATTCATCCTCCGCATTTAACCCATCCCAGAGGAGCAATGGGTAGCTGTGTGTAGCGGTAGCCAACTCCAGATTCTGAACCAGTGCCTTGGCCAGGGGCACTAAATGGAGCAGGTTTTTGGTTGGTGGGAAAGCCGGACGATGCAGACACGGGTAGACCATGTTAACTCCACACAGAAAGAACCTGTCCGGTTTGGGATTCGAACCCCGGACCTTCTAGCTGTGAGGCAGCAATGCTAACCACTACACCACCGTGCTGCTATTAAGTAAATACAATATGGTTGAAATAGATGGCTTTTCAATGCTAGATGATGATATATATCATCTAGCTGACAATGTAATATTTGAGACCTTACATTGGATTGTGCGTACCTAAATATGGGTGCATTCATTTGAACACTTTTAGTTGATAACAACCACTTGATGTGCCTCTTTCCTTCTCTTCAGGGGCTCATGACACACTCCAGTCTCCCTCGGCCTGCCTGGTGACTGGCAAAGTGGTGAAGGGAGGCACAGGGTTGTTCCAACTCAAGCAACCTCTGCAGTGAACACAGTGGACACCTCACTCGGACTCCTTCCGTTCTTCATTATTGGTTTGACGGAATCGCTTTTAACTTGGAAACTGTGTCACTCCTCAAAAAAAAGACTGCTGCTCTGCCTGGACACTAGTTAAACTAAACCCCCCTTTTCCACTACAAAATGAGAGCACTGATCTGCTCGGCACTATGTCGGTGTGAAGTTTGTGTAAAATTGTGCAGTTTAATCAGTTGAGGAAAGGAATGAAATGACAGAAAGGTCAAGATACAGGAAAAAGGATTGAGTTGTTGTAAATTAATCAAAAAAGACATATTTTTAAACCCTGGATGCTATCATACATTGCTGTCACAGCTTTTAATTTGTATCATGTAATTGCAATCCTCTTTATCTTATCATGTAATTACAATCTTCGCCAAGTGTTGCTTCCTCTGCGTGTATCAGACATTGTCTACTAGAGCACAGTAACTTTCTACCCTTTTTTTTTATTAGATGACCTAATTTGGCTGTTTGTATTACCTGTCTCTATGTGTACGACAAGTTCATACATGCATTTTTTGATGTATGTGTACAATACATATTCTGGGTGGATGATCGGCTTCTCATTGCCTGGCAATGTATGTCTTCTGATGAAGAAATTGTGAATAGATTGATTTTATAAAATATTTAACTGGATTCTGTGGTAATCATTATTTTCTACAATGACCAGCAGAGAACACTGTTCACTTCGATCATGGATGGGGTGAATGAGCAGTTGGTTATTTGGTCGGGTCGGGTGTTTCCTAGAAGTGGGCTGTATATCGAAAAAAAATGTTCTGTATTTTTCTGTATTTTTTTTTTCATCCAAGCCTTGTACTTCCATTGCTTAGAAAGTACAAAAACGCTCCAGAGCTGGCGATCTGCTGCCCTCTCGTGGGCCAAGATAAGTGTCTTTCATATGTAATAACATATATGGCCACAAGACGGCAGTAGATCTCCACCTATCTTCACTGAACAGACATGTGCCACAAATATTTTCTGTCAGTGAAATAGTTGATATGGAATGTTCCATATATCCCTAAATGATTGATGTATGATCTGCAGAGTAATACAACTCTGGGTAAAAGTTGAAAATGTGGCACATGTTCTCTTCAGTAATAAAGGTGGCCACTGCCAGAGGTTAGAGATGTCTTCTATAATTGCTTGTTATCAACTTCTTATATTTCAATCGCCAAATGGACTAAGAATGCTTTCAGTTTTTGTGCATCCACCCAACCGCCAATCATGTATGGATCATTTTGTTAAAAGAAATAAATAGTAATTTATATTCAAGCCCAAGACGTCAATGTTCTTTAAGCCCAAATGTCACTTTCTCTGTGATTGGTCTGGCATAAAGAAACAAAACAATCCCCTCAAGGTATCTGTACAGATAAAAAAAAATGACAATGTAAGCAAAACAAGCAAAGGCTGATGGAGGGGGCCGACTTGAGAGTCCGAGTGAGGGTGGGAATTCATGGAAGGTCTGATAAGTAGAAAGGAGCGAGGCTATGGATCATAGAGTAATTACTGTCATTCTCTTCGTTCTCATTTTTGTTGTGGTCTGGGGGATGCTCCCTGCAGCACCCACTTGGCCATACCCTATGGTAGGCACAGAACTGACACCATTAATCCCCTGTGGTTGTGTTTTATGTTGGTCGGTCAGTCTTGACCCTTCATAGATGTTGCCCCATCGTATAAGCTGTCTGTCTTTTATTTCTACCTTTCACTGATTCAAGGCAGACTTATAATCAAAACTACCCATAACGTTTTTTGGTTCTACTCCTGGTTATTTCCATGGTCTATCTGAAAATGAGTTTGCTGACTCTTTAGTCAAATTCTATTTATTCTTAAATATAAATTCATTTGACTCGGGAATAGACTTTCACTTCCACTTCTGGACTTCTGACCATGAGCGTGTGCTGTGGTCTAAGCCACAGCATCAGGACTACGCATGGGGCTGGCTTGGAGCAGCGGTTTAACCCACTGGATTTATCGTTTACCTACATATTTGATTTTCTCTGAAAACTTTGTCATTTTCAAATTAAGAGTCCATGGAGAATGGTTTTGCAGCCAATGGCAATAAGTTACTAGTTGATGGCTATGGATTATGTTTCCTTTGTATTATGTGTCCAAAATTCAGCCTGTCGGAGGAACACATACCATTCGACACAACAAAGCTATCGTATGCATGCGACTAAAATGGACATTCACCTGCATAGGGCCTTTAATTGATATCCCAGTATTTACTGGTGGAATGCATTTGTGACCACTGAGTTTCTGGAGTTTGGCATCATAAGTGATCAACTTGCTCTAGAATTAAGATTGAATGGCCCACGATTATTGGTCCTTGTGCAGTCCCAGAACCAGTTCAGGTTTCATATATGACTAAAATAAATGCAGTCTTAGTTTAATAACATGTCATTTAACAATTTCATGTAGATGAAGGTCAGGATGGTCAAAATGCTTCCCCTGATTTGTTGTCTTCCCATAGTTGCTATTCTGCTACCAGTTTCCCTTCCAAATCTGTACTCTTTCAGTGATGTTCTTGAGAGGTTTAAGCTTCAAGCTTCCAAAGATGCAGTGTTGTTAATTCAAGAAGTGTATTAGCGTTATTATTAGTGTGACAATCTTATCTGAGGGCATGACAATAGTTTTTAAAACGGTAACAATCCTGTTTTTTGTCAAATTAAGGAGTAGAAAGTACTGATATTTGTGTTAGAAAATGTACTGAGTACAAGTAAAAAGTAGCAATGAGCTTGATTCAGTATGGAATGTCCTATGGGCACTCCGACACATTACAGATGATCCAGGTGGCATACTTAAGTGTTTTTCCAGGAATCATTAAATTGTGAACCGGCTACTTACCTTCTGTAAATGTTCTTAGAAATCAGTTAATGGTCTTGTGCAACAGGATGCAAAGCTGCTGCTGCATCTGAACGTTGCATCTTCCCTATTTACACTCACCATATCATCCATGGCTTATTTAACTGTCCAACAGATAGACTCACAAGCTTTGTCAAAATAGTGGGCAAAGTAACCCACAGAACCTTTATGAGCAGGTAACGATCAGAGCGGCAAATGCCATTTTTAACAGGCAGTTCCCTTGTGCTGTACAGTCTCTTCATGTGAACGCACAAAAGTAGGGCTAAGGGTGAAAACTGGGGTAAGGGGAAGTATTGGGACAGGGCCTAAACCTCCTGAACTGTGGGAGGAGATGCAGGCTTCCTCTGTGCAGGCACAATTGATATACACATTCCTTTGTGCCTGTATCAACTAAGCTGCTCAACAGCAGGAAGTGTCTTGTTCCTACTCTATATGTACACAAAACGGTATGTTTATATGGAAATGACAGGATGGGGACTGTTTTTGTACACCCGTGGTATGAGACATTGTTCATATATTTACAATGTTGGCTTTGCGGCGTGGGTATGTGATCTTCAATCCAACAGTCTTATGTCTTTCAAAACTAAATTGTCTTTGATGTATGCAACAGGGTCCTGTCTCTGCAACCTGTCAGAGCTAACTTAACAACATGCTACAGATTACACCTGGAGGAGGGGGGGCTGGAGGATTACTGTGTAGAATGGGGTCATGATGTTGGCAGACAAAACTTCCTTAGTTGCTGCATATGAGTGGACGACCTCCTTTTGTAATTTTGGATCGCAAGTACTGTGAAAGTCACTGTTTCCCGGAGGACGTTGAGGGGTGTTTGTGGTGGCTTCTTCTTTGAAGGCAACTGTCATCTCATCTATCTTCTTTGGCTTGTGTAGCAGGTGGGTTTTCGTGTATCAAAGGATCAACCTGTCCAGCATCTATCTTCTTTGGCTTGTGTAGCAGGTGGGTTTTCGTGTATCAGAGGGCCAACCTGTCCAGCTTCCCTCCTGTTTGATGGTCTTGTCCGCGTACTTCAGAAAATTTGTAGAAGGATCTTCTGAGGTGTAGTTGTTTGTGTACATGGATAAGAAAGCTGATCACATGACAGGACACAACCATGGAGGACACCAGCGTTGATGTGGTAGGAGGATGATGTATTGAGGTCTACTTGGATTTGTTGCTGCCTGCCGTATATCCAAAGGCAAGTCTGATCAGGCAGGGAGAGCTGTGTGAGTTTGTTGTAAGCAGGGGCGCCGCCAGGGGGGGGAAAGGTGGTACTGATTCTAAGGGCCCGCAGCACGGCCCGTGGACGGTGGATCGCAACTAATATTTTATTGTTTTTTATTATTATTATTTTAGAAATTTCTACAAAGAAATGGTAATTGGAAATAAACGTATTAAACACACACCTGTCGATTTCCATAACCTTTTCGTTAATTCTTTAACATATTGTCTGGGGGTGGGGGGGGTAGGCCCAAAATTAGAATCTTTCATAGGGCCCAAAATTCCTGGCGGCGCCCCTGGTTGTAAGTATGTGCGGGTCGATCATGGAACAGAAGCTATGCATCCCCTGGGACGAAATGCATACTATGGCATGTGACAAGCAAAGGGTTTCGTGCTCCATTGTTAATCATCAATGGGACTGCATGTGTAACAGGTGTTGAACGGTCACAATCAAATTTCTGGATTGAACCAACAGTAATGGGCTGCACAGCCAATTACCGTAGGCAATCGAATGCTATTATATAGTCCTCTGTATGCTATGTGTGGACACTTGGGGTGTTCACTCCCTCCCACCCTCTGTTTCTCCCGTTGCATTGTGGGAACTCCCACCTTCCTTCTGATTGGCTGGTACTCTATCTTTTGTGTTGCGTGATGTTTATGCCGCAGCTCCCACTGGTGTCATGTGTGTTCATGATATCATCTCTCATCCTCATCACAACTTGTTCCTCTAAATTGCCATAAATTGGAGACACTGACATCAATATATGAATATCTCTGACCTCAAATTATCCAGAAATACTGAGATGCCTTCCATCCTGAACCGGAGGAAGACTTGTACCACCTCACACAGTACAGCACGTATCAGACAGATGTCCTACACTTCCATGGACTCTACCTGCCATGCACCAGGCAATGCCATAAAGCTTTCTGACTTCTGGGAGATGTTACCGGTGGCCTGGTTAAGGCGGTTTGCACACGTGTACTCACCGTTTGATCTGCACTGTATCAACCGCCGGTACCATTACCATGCGGTGTCCCCGCTGTCACCCTCCACCAGAATGGTGACTGACTTGTCCGTACACACAAGTGATACCACAGTGAAATGTCAAGTACTATTTGACTCCAGCTGGTCTGAGGCAGAGAGGGAATGAGGACATATTGTTTTGAATTGTTCCGAAGTTCTTTTAGCCTGGCATGTCAGAAAAAGAAATTGCATGCACAAGCAAGTGTCACACTTTTTATTGGTCTGGAATTTGAGGTTGGGGATCGGTGGGGCGGAACTAAAGCCTGCTTAAACACAGGCAGAAGTGACGCTCAAGTTCCGCCCTCAGTGACGATCTTTAAAATAATTAATTTTTGTTTCCTCAATTTATGTCCTTGAATGTCCAGACTCCAAAGGCTTTATGTATTTGTAGCAGCACATTTATTAGAACATTTGGACAGTACTGATCACCTACGGCCCACCTACAACACTGACACTCTCCCTGACTCCCAGCTCTCTTGTATGGCATATCCACACAGCCACTGGCTGCAGAGCCTTGTGAAAAGCATAGATTCCAACAATTTAGGATTAGACACCTCCACTCCTCTTTTTTTTTTTTAAATTCAATTTATTCTGCCTAAGCGCCGTAACATGATTAGGGGTTGAAGAGATCGAGGGCAGGCATCGCCAGCGAGGGGAATAGAACTTGTGTCACTATGGACGCTGTGATCTAAACCACAGCGCCATTACTATGAATGGGGGCTGTCTTTAGGAGCAGCGTCTTTAACCACTTTGGTTACTGACGACCCCCTCATGTCTGCTCCTATTTTAAAATAACTCCAGACCCATGATTGCCCAGCTTTATCAAATGCACAGATTTGAAAGGCATGTTTGTGATTCATTGTTAACATCCGCCACTGTCGAACTTACACAGAGCCCAAGTTAATGGGGCTCTGATTGGTGTGGGAATATGAAGACTTGTGTTTGCTAGTGGAATGTTCCAGCACTATCTAGTCTTTGTGAGAGGATTCAAAACAAGTGGAAATGTTGCATTGTGTGAATTATGTCCATAAGAAAGGTGAGGTCACCACAGGATAAATGAAGTACATGAAAATTACAACAATATAACAAAGATTAAATATAAAGATCCCTATTTTCAGAATTTCTTTACGTTGGTTCCCATCCTAAAATGTTGTTTGAACAATGTCTAATAATTAGCTATCGATCCAACAGCAGCAGCCCATGTGATGAGAGGACGACAAACGGCTTTTATTTTGGAGGTGAGCGGATATGGATGCCGTGTGATCGGTGATTGGCTGCAGCGGATGCTGTGTTGTAGTTATCCTGGCGATAATCGCCCCTCAGATCACAGCATTGCGCGCTGTTCTCCGTCATCGTTGGCGGCAACGGTCCGCTGACTTGTTCCACACGACGCTTGACTGGTCAGAACGCTGAGCACAGCGTAGAGGGGGTTGGGGAGCGGGAGGGGGTCAGTGGGGTGATTGCATAAACGACTTTAATACTAGGACGGTGTTCTGAGCTTTCCGAGTCAGAAAATTCCTTCTGGAATCCTGGAGCTGTGGCGAACCCCGTGGTCTTGCCGACTGCACAGCGCGACATGAGAGCGGAGTTGGCCGCTGCCGATGTATGGACACTCGCCTTTTTAACTCGACGATGACCCGGTGTTGACAGCAGTCGATTCGGTCCAAGGAGAAGCCGCCGGGAGAATAGTGGATAACCGAACCATTGCCGCAGGGTTTTACAGAACATTGCTGCAATGACCAGGCTCAAGAGGCGATGCTGGGTAGCCCCCAGGTAAGACATCCTGGAGTCTTTTCTTTGTGGAGGGTGAGGAACATTTAAGGCATTAAAAAACTAGAAACACTCAGAGTCCAAACCTCCGCCGAGACCATGGGGTGGCTGATGCCAAAACATCTAGACGCTCTGGAATCCTATACGTTTTATGTTACTTACAATGATGTAAATGCAGCAAAATTTATCACTTATTCCGTTTGCCATTTCTAACAACTCTACAAGACAGGCGGACAAAAGCATTATCTCCACAAAACATTACCTCCTTGGTGGAGGTAATGAGGTAAATGAACCAAAATGTAATCCCTTGTTGCGCTTGTCATTTCCAACAACCCTACAAAATTTCATCCAGATCCGTGGATACATTTTTTCAGGTATCCTGCTGACGGACAGACAAGCAAACCAACGCGACTGAAAACATAACTTGCTTGGTGCAGGCAACAACTTCATGTTGTGTTTGTAACCCAACACTTGCAGATGTGCTGTTGACCTGCCATGCAAATAGCTACTTGTACATTTGGTATTGTTTAAAATCATCAACTGGGGTTCTGTAATGCGAATATGTACATCAATAGGAACTTGAGCTTGAAAAAGGGTGATCATGGAGCCTCCACCGCCCACGCGTCAAGACAAGACCACGCTCTCCATGGAATCACTGCATATTAATATGTATTTACAGTTGTGTGTAATAATGGCACTGTTGCGGCGTCTGGTAATTTATGGGTGGCCGTGTGTTGAGAACCTTGTATTAATTTCGCTCTAACTCACTGTGTGTAAATATTGTTTGTAAATAGATTTGCTGAAGAGAAGACTGAGTCGACCTCTATTTATCTTCTTTACGCATCGATCTCGCTTTGACCTCGTAACACCCCATATTTCTTCTTGGGCAATTTTATCCCGTAAATAAGCCATATGAGGAGTCTATGCACAATGGACACACAAATATTGTTGAACACAACACTACACTATTATATTTGCCTTAATTGAATTCTATTAACTTCTTAGCACCAGTTACAAATTCTCAACTAGAAGCACTCAGAGATTGCAAACCTGCACCGTAGTGGTAGAAAAAAAAAAGTACTTTTAGTGCTAGCGGTATGTGTGGCAACCATTATCAGTGCAAGTGCTCATAGTAGCGACTGACTCCACCTGCGAACATGCCAATTACATTTCCTAGAGGCCACTCCGACTCAGAAGTCTGGTCACGTGACCGCGGTGAGCACCCAGCGATCTATCGGTAAGTTGGTGATTTAAGTGATTATGTTATTTATAGCTTACAGAAATGCACCAAAATTGAATCACTTCTTCCGTTGGCCATTTCCAACAACAAAATTTCATCCAGATCCGTGCACAACTTTTCCTCCTGGCGACAAACCAACGCCACCAAAAACATAACCTGCTTCCGCGGCGCTGGTAACAAGCACTATGCTGTATGCACAGTGTGTGTGAAATAACCCAGTTGATAGAACATCATCACCGAAATCGGCAATCCTATTCAGGTGTCACACAACACTCATCACATGAATTATATATATTGGCTCTCTGCACCCATCTGCTCCCTACCAGGCTCTATACGCTGTGTCTGTGCCTTGTGTCTGTCATTCAAGTGCGTTGTATTTGCATGTGGCTGTGTATAAAAAGTTTAAAAACATATTAACCCTTTGATCCTTTAGGACTTTTTTTGTATCCTCGTCACGCATGTAGGGGATCTTAACAAAACATCTTTGTGATAAAGTTCAGTGGAAAAACTCATCCTACGCACCCAAGAATTTTGCAGTAGCATGATCACAGCCAAAATGCTGCTCCGATGGTAAAAAAACAAACAAACAAAAAACGCACAAGGACGCAATGAGTCATTAGCAATTTAACACTAGGGCTGCAACTAATGATCATTTCAATAATTGATTAGTTGCCAATTATTGAAGCAATTAGTCGATTAATCGATTTTCCTCAGAGAAATACCCAAAATATTCTCAAAAACCCACAATGACAAGAGATTAATCTTGTCAACTTGAAATATAGTGAAATTTGGTCCTGTTAAACGGCAAATGTGCCAACAATTATGATCATTTTCTTCATATTCATACTTCATTTCAAATTTGCGTGGCCCAAAAGGGGGTGTTGACAATAACAGTGATTACATTTCTTGGCGATTATTGATTATTAAATTAGTTGCCAATTTAATTTTATAATCGATTAGTCAACAATTAATCGACTTATCGTTGCAGCCCTATTTAGCACCTAATATTAAAACTGTTTAACAATAGAAAAAGTCAAGTAGCATTCAGATAATGATGATAAAAACTGTATGAAAGGTGTTATTTGGGTGTGGACGACAGTTTGTTTATTTCTTGGTTAGTCTTTCCTAGTATGGTCATGGTGTGGGGACTGAGGTGGAAGCTAAAGACGAGAATTTTTCTTCAATTTTAGGAAATTATTTTAAAATATCTCTCTGGCCCCCCCCTGTCTCTCTTTCTTCCCCTGTCAGCTGTTCTTATGTCTAACCCTCTCTCTCTGTTTTATTTGGTATGGAATAAGCAAAAAGATATGTTTAATGATCTTTTCATATCAATATGTGCAAAATTAAAAAGCAAAATGTTTTGTGTACAGCCTGTGCTTTTAGGCTGCATAGCAGTGCAACAGAGTGGAATTGATTTTGACGCATGAAACAAAATCGTTTATTTAGTTCAATGTTCGGTTACTGAGCAGCAGTACTCTGTTCTTTCAGTAAACAAAAGATGAACATGCATGATATCAAAAGTAAATCACGCCAAGAAATAGTCAAAGTCACGATAAAGCACGACTTGATACCACTCTATGGTCGAGAAACTGTTCGCTCTCTTGCCTGGCACCTGCCTGTTTACACAGGTGCACTCCTTATTACGTCTACAGAGGCTCCACCCGGAAATTGGCGTTGCCAAAATCTATTAATTATCTAAAATGAAATACAATTATCTATCCAATGTAGCAGTCAACACTAACATTTTGCTTCATTTGACAAGTGCTGTTCTCTTATCTATAATTGTCAGCGAATAAATGATTACATAATGAGTAACCAAAATATAATTACATTGATAATTTGGTTCGGACCTGTCTCTTTCTCTCACTGTTTCTCTCCATTCCTCTTTCAAGTGACTGCTCGTTTAAAGACAATGTTGCCAACTTGTGATCATGCAGTCCTGAGCTGCTGCTGGACAATGGAGGCGTTGTTGGTCTCTTGAAACACGAGTCAGTCCCCAGCCTGTCCAGATTGCCTCTTCATAATGGAACCATTCTTGTTTTTGTTAACTCATTTTAGTGCTCGCTGGAAGTTTATTTTGTCGAGTGAAGGCTAATCAGTTATTCTCCTATTCTTCAATGTTTTTTAAAAAACCACATTTCAATTAAACACATCTATGACGGGGCTTGCCAGTGGTTGGATTCAAGTTTACTCTTCCACAGAGAAATGTTGCGTGGCAGGGAAAATTAGCGAACTGCCGAGCTTGCTGTTGCCCACACACGGCAACGGCGAGCTCGGATAATTTTTGTACACTGAGGACAGATATTTGGGGCTGAAGACTGCAGCCTGCAGAAGGGAGGCTGGTTAGGTGTGGACAGAAATGAGTTTTCAGATAAAACGTATACAATTTCTAGCTCATAATTTTTATCATATTTGAAGAAGTTTTATTGCGCCGCAGAAGCAGGTTATGTTTTTTGTCGCATTGGTTTGTCTGTCTCTGTCACGAGGATAACTGAAAAGTTTGAGCACGGATCTGGATGAAATTTTGTAGAGTTGTTGGAAATGACAAACAGAAGAAGTGATTAAATTTTGATCAGCACATTTCCTGCACAGCAAGATTTGATAACATTCTTATTTAAGTCCATGCTAATAAAACAATTAAGAAATGTAAGTGCTGGCAGAGAAACAGTGACGCAGACATACAGGGTGGGTGGTTAATGAGAAGAGAGAGCCAATATATAATTCATGTGATGACATAGCATTTGCTTAAGTCTATGTTGAACCGATGCGGGGAACATTGGCATGGCAGGCTTTGGATAACAATTCTCTTGTCTTCAACACTCTTCTAACATTACATTTAGGGGTGCAACAAACGATTATTCTAATAGTCGATTAGTTATTAAAATGATTAGTCGATTAATCGTTTAGATATTTTTTTCTTCAGAAAAAAAAATCCCAAAATATTCCCTGCAAGCATCAATTACAACAAATCCATCTTGTCAAATAGAAATAGTCAAATTAGGTCCTTCATAAGCAGCAAATACACCAACAATTGACTTACTTTCTCTGACGCCTTGATGGTTTTCATCATTTATGAATTTGATCAATTAATATTCAATTTTTTACAGAAACAATATCTAATTTGCATGGACCAATAGAGGGCAGTTTCAACACAAAACTGCTGACAATAACAATGATTCAAGTCCTTGGCAATTATCGATTTTATTAAATTAGTTGCCGATTAATTTTATAATCGATTAGTCAATTAATCATTGCAGCCCTAATTACATTGCTTGGCTAACTGAGCATTTGTCTGTTATTAGTCTGGTTTCCAGTCTGCCTACAGCTAGGCTGTTTTCTATTTCCAGTTTCGCTTCCGATCTGTTTGTACACAGGTGGTGCAAAGGTTTGGCAAGTAATCCCTGTCTGTTAGTCATTAAAATTAAGGGCTGCAATTATGAAGTATTTTAGTGATCTCACATGCACACATGCAACCAGAATGTGCTTAACAAAAAACATTTTAGTGTAGAAGCATCTTACAATTTTTTTTTTTTTTTTGTAAAGCAATTTAGAAATTTGAGAGCCGGCACAGAGACCCTGACACAGACAGACAGAACGGGTAACAAGAGGCGGTCAATATATAAAGTGATGACGGTGCATCTGCTTTGCTGTTTCATAGCATTGCTAATTAAAAGATCCCCGCATGTGCCTATATTGGCTGAAGACAAGGCACATTTTCTTCATATTTTGCTAAATATCATGCCTTTGAGACAGCATTAAACTGTTACAGGGAGCACTAAAGTGTACTGAAATATAGTGCACTATATTTCCGTGCATTGACACTGTGCATCATATTAGGCACAGCATTCATTTTCAATACCATCCCCAACAAGATGACCATGAGGCATGAACTATATTTTACTTCATTTTCTCGTTGTGCAGGTGGATGAACAAATTATTTTTAGAATTCTGATGTAATAAATATTGCAACGCAAAACAAAAACTGGTGACTGTAATGGTGAATCAATTTGTTGCCTCTTTCTTGTGCAATTTCAACTTTTTATTGTTGTTAGCATAAAGGGGGTGACCCGGACATGTCCTTTCTGTGTGGAGTATACATGTTCTCCCCGGGTCTGCGTGGGTTTTCTCCGGGCACAAAAAACATGTTGTAGTTAACCTGCTCCATTCAGTGCCGATGGCCAAGGCACCGGCTCAGAATCTGGAGTTGGCCTCCGGGCGCTGCACAGCAGCCGTCCACCACTCCTCAGGGAATGGTTAAATGTGAAGGATGAATTTCACTGTACATGTCTGTCTGCCTGTCTGACAGACATGCGGGAAAGCTGTCGGTATGTCTGTGTGACGTACCTTTTAAGAAAGGGGAAGCAGACGTGCAGGAAAGCTGTCGGTGGGGGGAAGTGAACCTACGACTCACAGCGCAATTGTGGCATGTCACAGACATACAAACATGAGTAATGATTTAATTAACTTATCACTGCCTCCTTGCTTATAGCGAGTTATTCTTCGCACACGTGTTCTGGTTCTGTTGTTCTGGGTCTCTGCGTCTTACTAATAATGAGTGATTCCTCGCACAGATGTGTTCTGGTTCTGCTGTTGGCTCTGTGCCTGGTGGGTCTCTGCATCTTGTCTCTTCCGCTGTTTGACATGGAAGCCGACGACAAGCCGCCAGCAGAGCTCAGCGTCGACCCGGCACACAGACTGGTGAGTGGTCGTACTATAAAAGAGAATTGAAAAATCCATTTCATATGTCTAGAAATGACTGTAGATTGACATTTGATTAATTTTGTTTAGTGGTGTGAATTACTAGCTAGCCAGAACCAACGAATCATCCACGCATCGCTCATGACATGACGGTCCAGTGGGTCTGGATCAATCAGGCCGACAAATCGTGTCGCACACATTCGGGCGATCCAATTAGCGCCCCGTTAAGACAGGCTTTGTTCGAATCGTGGGCCTCCACGCCTCTTGTCTTCTCTTGTACTGCGCTGTGATTTGATAACTTACTTTGATTGACACACCTTTTTTCAAACCTGCTTAATCCAGACCAAATGATCGTTCTATTCACGTGCAATGCGTGGACGATTCAGTTGTTCTGGTTTGCCAAGCTAGTGAATTATTAGCTATTACAAACTGCAAGAAAGAAAGAAACTATGTTTCCATCTTGGAAACATAGTTTCCAAAATGGTGTCTGCATTTTCTTTTTTCTGTCATTCTATGTTAATTTGTATCTTATTTTCAACTTACTCACTCAAGTAACCTTCAACATCACTTGCCTACAGTGGAAGAGCTACTAAAATACAACTACTTGAAAAAGTTTATTGTCATTTTACCTCAGGCACAACAAAAAGGGAGGGAGAGCAAGTGAGAGGGGAAAGGAGAAAGAAAAAGTGAGACAGATGATGACAGAGTACAAGAGGAAAGAGAAGTCATGAGAAAGGGAGAGTGAGGGAGAAGAAGAGAGGGTGTGTGCGCACCTACACTAGCAGATAGAAGGGGACATCACACTGATTAGTGAACGATTCGCTGGATTGATGTTCTTCTTACTCATGAAAACCTTGTGGCTTTCCGCAGTGAACATAAATTCCGTGGACCCATTGATCGGCGGCGTGCCTGCCACCGCTAGTGCTGGACAATAATCGAAGACAAGTTTTTATGAATTTTGCGGTTGAAGCAGCACCTTTTTTTTTTAAGGTGTCTTGTTTGAATCCTGAACTTTGTACGGACAGTTATTGTAGAAATAAATACTAAAATCTAAAAGATAAAATCTGTTTTTAGTGTTCTCTTAAAAAATGCATATGATGTGACATCGTGCCAGCGATCATATCGTAAATCGCCCTGTCCTTAGTGCGTATCCATCTCAACTAGAGTTGATATTGGTAAACCATGGCAGACACATGGCGAATAGGCATCTTGCTGGAAAAGGCTGCTTTGCTTGATAACTGGGTGTGGATCGCTGGGTGTCTCAAAGGTATCATCAAAGGAGGCTGTTATAAATATACCTGTGAGGAAACCTAGTAAGCACCAGGGAATGATCTCTCATAGCGTTTGGTAAAGATCAAGTTGTTGTGTCAAGAATGGTTGTGTATCGGATAACATTTCACAAGGAAAGTTAGAGAGGGTTATCTGCTCACCCAAGTGGATTCTGCTATGGAGTAAAAGGAAATGGATATAAAACGTCACATACCCCAAATGAAACCATGAACGAGGAAGAAATTTATCCTCACTCATATCGCAATATCAATATTTTCACTAAATGTATTTCCAAATACACAATTAATTCAAACATCAAAATGTAGGGATTCTCCATTATTTACAAACCTCCAAAGAAAAGATGGATATCGCCCAAGCCTAGCTGCCATCATTTTGGACACTGCTTGGTAGACTCGACCCCTTAACGCCACCTACTATAACCTTTCCAGCAAACACTCACTGGTGCTTTCACAAAAAGGGGACCAAAACAATGTGTGTTTTGCATCTCCCGGAGGGACATCTGGCGCCTGGAACAGTTACTGGGGAAACTGGTAAACTGCTTCGATGGCAAATGAGGCAGGAGGCAGGAACCAGACAGGCAGGAAAAACCCGTGGCTTCTGTCATTTGCGTAGCTCTCTGCTGTTGACCTTGATTGTTATCCTGTCCCCACATATGCTGTTTATCTCTCATGATGCAAACATTCATTGCATTAATGATTGTTCTGTAATTGCATTGATAGAATTTTTTAATTTTAGCTGCTTGGTGAACACACTTACACACTTGCTGTTTTTGTACAGCTATATTCATAGCTCTAAATAGCTATATTATGTGCCAAGCTCGCATATGATAAAACATTTTTAAATAATTGTGGCGAGCACTGTGGAAGTAGGCATTAAAGCATAAAATATGATTTGAATTTGGTTTAATTCGTCAAACTAGTTGCTTCCTTCTTGCATTGAAAGCAGCAGAGAAAAAAGGTATTTAATCAGTTTAGTTTAATTGGGACATAGATCAAATACAAGAGGCCCAAGGCCTCTACCTCTAGAATCCAGTATATACAAAAGTAGCAGTAATACAAATCACCATCAATAAAAGCTTGATAACTTCTGAGGAAAAAAAAAAAAAATTATTCAACACCACTGACAGAAAACACGAGCATGAAGAAAGTTTAAAAAATCATAACGTCAGCTTCCATTCTAATAATGTTGATTAAAATGTAGAATCGCAATGGATTCGCAACTATATATCTTATTTTTTATTTTGTAGTCAATAGTCATCCTCTATCAATGCAGTATAATTCTTGTGGGTAAGTGCATGCTGTTTATTTATTTATTTATTTTTTTGAAGATCGTTTTCTTTTGTGACTTGACTTTATTAATTGTCAGGCTGTTATAAATAACACATGTTCATCGAATCGTACCAGCTGCATAAGTTTATGCTGCTGATTGAATTAAAAATGTAATTGTTTCTGTTATATATTTTTTCCTTTTTGCTTTTGTATGTTTTTTGTTCTGTTTATGGGGAGCGGGGAAGTGGCTGGCTGCTATATACCTGCACTAATCACTCACACTACCTTTAAAGGAAACGGCCACCAAAAATAATACTGCTCTCCTGTAAAATAAAAAAATAAATCATTCATAGATAAAATAAATAAATAATCTCTATGGCTACCTGGGAATCAGAATAATGCTTTGATCCCAAAAGGGAAATGATGTTGGTTTTATAGCTATCATAACTAATGCTTTGTGTTCATCACAACAGATGCTACAGCCCACGTCTCTGACGTGTGTGTGTGTGTGTGTGTGTGATGAAACGTGCTCTCTGTCTTTGAAAATGACTTGCATATGTGGCAACACACTGCATTCCATGGAAGTCGTTGAGCGTTGTTGTCATAGTTATTTGGGTATTTAGAAAGGGAAAAAATATGTGGAACTATATAGATAAGCTGCACCGTTTGTATCCGTTTCAGAGAGCAGACTACGCGGAACTACATGATTTTCTCTCAGAAATGTTGTACTCCAACAAACTGTCTCTTTACTCTTAAAATCAAACCTAATTGATAACGTCTCAGGCACTGCTCGACCTATGGTGTGGGGGACGCGCTCTCTAACCGCTCAGCCACCGCGTGCCCCCCCCCCCCGATTATGTACACTTTTCTGAAATTTCAGATTACACCATTTACTTTGCGTTGAATTCATCGAGTCTGTCTTCCGCTGTGGCTGGCATGTATTCACTGAATTGTATTTTAAAATGGTGTATCTTTTGGTTATCTGGTGTTTATCTTTCATTTTTGACTTGTGTGACCTGCAGCGAGTCCAGCATTACGTAACCAGCGTGCTCCAGCAGCCGTGTCAACGCTTTAACGCCCGGAAACGCCTACTGGAACGTCTCCCTGCTGCGGGTCATGTATCTGTCCCCTTCCTGTCAAACCGCATGCCACTACCCGACGACCTGTTTCTGCATCAGCCTCCGTTCGGCTTCAGTGGCCTTCGGAGCAGCGTGGAGGATGTGCTTAAGAAGGTGGGGGTCCTTCTATTAATCTTGAATTCTCGATCGATTTTCTCTTGATCCAATCAATTTGAACTGAGAGGATATTTTGGAAAAAAGGTTAACTAGGGTAATTGAGCCACATTGTTGTTATGCTGTTGTTAGTGTTGTTGATTCAGATCTTTAGTATGAGAGAGCGGTTGGTCGTGAGTCACCCAGATGCTGTAATGTAGGGTGCACGTTGGATGTGATTGCTTGACGCGCCACAAAAGTTGGCATCTGATTTTTCTGATTGCAGTCACAGGGCGTGAATTGGAAACATAAGCCCCTCTTCCATTCAAAAATGAGAGCACTGCTCTGCTTGGCACACAGACGACACATAGACGGGCAGATGGTACTGGCCTTTTTTATTTTTATTTTTTGGAACCCCAGTGGAGGAGGTAATAAAAAAGTGCCTGGTTACTTGGAACCATGTTAATGGAAAAGGGGGTAAAACCGAGTAGAGCAGTATAGAGTATAGCGCACAAGTAGAAAAGGGGCTAGAAACGATGGTTGTCGTGGGCCTGGACACATGGTGCGACAAGACACACCTTACTTATTTAGAGTACAAAAAGTAGTTCCTAATCGCACACAAGCGATAAATGGTAACCATAGTCTGGATAGTCTGGTGATGTTTTGTAATTTTTAAATTTTTGTTATCCTTTTGCCTCCTCGTAAAGTGTCCTTGTGTGTTCATAAAGGCACTCATAAATAATATTGTATTATTATTATTATTATTATTATTATTATGTGCAAGAAGTGTTTTTAAGAACTGGTTAAGCCCTGGCACTGAGTGGGAAAAAGCCATTTATGGATCTGGTTTAAAAAAATGTTTTTTCAATATTTTATACAACAATGGTTTTTACTACATTTTCTAATTGTGCCACTTGCCAAACACATTTAGTTTCCAGACTTCGAGTTACCCCAGGTCGCTGAAAAGGAGACGTGTCGCCGCTGCGTGGTCGTGGGAAATGGCGGCATCCTTAAAGACCTCCAGTTGGGGCCACTCATTGACCGCTTCGACACGGTCATCAGGTGAGTGCTGCAGAAGAAAATGGTAAAATGGGGAATAAAAAAAAATCTTAAATTCACAAAGTAAAAATGTAGGCCTTGAAAATAAAAATATGTATTAAAAAACATTTTCATCACAGTTCTAAAATTAATTCACTTAAAATTTGAGACAAAAACACTCGTTTCTACTGTGTGTGCTGAAACACTAATAAGCTTGGTGCGTCCACTACCTTGGCTTAGGTTGGAGCCAAGCTTTGTAAGTGAGTAAGACATTTTTGTAGTGGATGTGTTGTTGAACAGGGATGATGAGGGCGGGCGTGATGTGGTCGGACAATTTAGTGCAGGTGATAATCCTTACACAGGCGTTGACAGGACTGATCAAATTTCTAAATGCATCTAAAAGACATCATAACCATGTTAATGTCGTTGCTCAAACAGATTGAACAGTGGCCCGCTGGAGGGTTTCCAGGGCGATGTGGGGAATCGCACAAGCATCCGTATGAGCTACCCAGAGGGCGCCCCTCGACACTGGGAGGACCTGGACCCCGCTGCCCTCTTTGTGGCCGTGGTGTACAAGTCTGTAGACCTCCGCTGGCTGTCTGCCATGATCAGCAAACACAGTGTGGTGTGTATCCTCAATTTAACCAATTACTACTCTAGTACTATTCTAGTTTATAGGGTACTATTAGTACTGATACTGATAGTTTGCAATATCCAGTACCCAGAATGGTAAGTCAGAATTGAAGAGAACACTTATAAATAACAGGTTTATTGAATTTGATAGCCATAAATATGAAAGTGGACAGATCAACAACCAAATATGTGCGCAAAGCCTCCAAATTGCACAGGTTGAGCACATTGGAGTATGTTCCAAATGCTGAAAAAAAACTT
The DNA here is from genome assembly GCA_900302395.1 of Bregmaceros cantori. Lineage (NCBI taxonomy): Eukaryota > Metazoa > Chordata > Actinopteri > Gadiformes > Bregmacerotidae > Bregmaceros > Bregmaceros cantori. The sequence goes on along the minus strand of OMKY01210573.1, from coordinate 2,028 downwards.
TAATTCTCGTTTTTGAGATTACGATATTTGGCTTTGATTTGTATTATCATTTTTGGATCCATTTGTAAAGCACATGCCGGCCAAAAAATAAATGCATTCTTTGGACCTTGGACTGTCTCCAGGCTCTTTGGGACTGGCTGTTATTCTGGCAGAACGTTCCAGATCGCATCCCTCTGGAGCCGCAGCGTTTTAGGCTGCTCAACCCGCTGGTCATCCGGGAGACTGCCATGGGACTACTGCAGTACCCCACACCCAGACCACGCCTGTGGGGGTGGGATCAGGTAAGCCTCTAAGCAAAATGGTGCAGCCCTACTTGTGTAAAGGGGACCAATTGTGCAAAATTCACTTTTTGCATGTTTTAGTATGTCCATTTAGGCCTTCAGTTGGGTTATTTGAGGCTCGGGCCACCTGTGCTTCGACGAGCCGTTTGAATTTTGGCTGGGGTTGTGACGTCACAAGAAAAAATATTTTTTATCTTCTTGCATCGTGTTGGACTACGATCGCACTGCACTGCGCTATCATCACAACCTCGTTTTAGTTTATTTTAGCACGCAGTCGGGTTCTCGGGTTGGCGCTGTAGTGTTGCCTAATAGTGCCTATTAGTGTTGCCTAATGCCTACGCTTCTAGCCATCGTAACAGCGGCGGAGAAGGACCCATCCCGGCCAGTCTACGTGTTTGACGGCCGTGGGCGCCATCCGGGGTCATCCTCTCTGCGCCTACGTTACAACACAGAAGCTATAGTGGTCAAAATTATAATTAGAACAATATAATTATTATTATTAGCGGATGGTGCACGGCATGGTTTTGAAAATCGAAAAAATGTTTGCAACATTTATGTTTCCTACTCCTGCCTTTTATCTCTTTACCATAACTTGCCTACCAAGCCAAAGACATAATAATAATAATGGTAATGATAATAATAACAATAACAATAATTAATTAAGGTTGAGAAATGATCAAGTACATGAAACATCGCTTCTTTTTGGACATTGTCGTTTTTGGTTATTATCGTCTGAAATAGGCCCGACATGCACATAAAAGCCTTTAAACCGCTCATTCTGAAGGGAGTGGAATACACAAAAAAACCTTTGAATATTTTCTATAATTTGTCCCTTTTTTATATAATAATAATAATAATAATAATAATAATAATGTATTATTAATTCCCCTCTGCGATGAATAAAGTATAAAATAAATAAATAGGGTGGATTGCCCTAATGTGGGCCCTTTTTTGCAGCTTCCTAATGTGGGACGGTCAGTTGTCTAAGGTGAGACCATGATATGTAGTTCTGAACGTAATGTTAGACCCATTACCATAATTTGCTTTTACCTTAGTTTCTACTAACATTTCATTAGTTTAGGGAGGAGCCAATTAGGCCAATCCACCCTAACTAAAATAAATATCCCTCCTCCTAGTCAGCTATTCAGTAGTAGATAGACGTAGGCTGAAAACTCAGGAGTCCCCATGTTGGCAGCGAGTCCTACATTGTCCTTTTAACTGTCAGATTATTCCTGGCACTCTTGGTATCCGCTGGTTCCACTCCTTTTTGTCATGTCCTCCTTTATGCATTCTTCCCAGATCTTTGGTGGTCTTCCCCTTGGTACAAGTTAAAGAAAGAGGGCCAAGGGAAGACCACCAAAGACCTGGGAAGAATGCATAAAGGTGGACATGACACAAAAAGGAGTGGAGCCAGCAGATGCCTTGGATAGAGAGACTGACTCAAGCTGCTGACCCCAAGTGACTGGGACAAAGCATGATAATGGAGAAGAAGAACAAGTGTTGTTATTGCTGCTGGCTTTCTGCCTCCATCCTTAATCCCTTTCTGTGTGGAGTTGAGGGACATGCCTCAAACTCAGTACTTGGTCCAACTGTGGGGAACTGGGAAGTCATCACATGATCATGATCACAGGGCAGCAGTGGCCAGTTGCAAGTGGGTGTCTCCCTTTTGCATCTTCTCTGAAGTGTAGTAACATGGGAGCCTCAAAAATTACCTGAAAACAAAGATCGTTCAACATCATGGTTTAAA
>OMKY01210563.1:0-10029 GCA_900302395.1 Bregmaceros cantori | reverse complement strand
GTCAAAGGCGGTCCAATGTCATTGCGTCGCCTGAAGCCACAGAGAGAGAGAGAGAGAGAGAGAGATCGGAGGGTGGGGGGCTCTTAACGGTTCCTTTTCTGCTATTCTGTCCCACTCGATCTGCGCGTGCACCCCATCTATATGTTTTTAGATCGTGCAGTTAAAATATTCATACACGCCGCATCGAGTTCACGTTCGGATCGTGTTACACGAGGTTATGACCCGTGTGTAAACGCAGGGAAAGCACGCGTGCAACCCGCGCTTAACGTCCAGCCTGTTCACCCACGCATTTCTATCCACTCACTCAAATAGATATGACTCAACTTTTAAACCCTACAAGCGCCTCGTCCCGAAGGCTCAACAGCGCGTTTCTTCAATTGCACGACGAACGCACGGCTACAGCGCACGAAACGCCACCTAAATTAGATTCGGCATGAGCGAAGCGTGTGAAATCTCCGCGGCTCAGCCTCCGCGCTATGCCGTTAACCCAACCTCACCGTATGCATTGCGGGCACAATTGCGGGGGACGATTGTGAAGGGCAGTCCAAGGACACGCGTTGTGACTGATGCGATGTGCAGTTATCACAGTAAATAATAGGGTGGCCAGACGTCCTCGATTTTCGGGGACAGTCCTCTATTTGGACGACATGTCCGCGGTAAAAACCTGTCCCAGAAAATGTCCCCGTTCCAACATTTAAATAGTTTTTGACGTTTTTTAAAAAACATTATTTGAATGTGCACTGAATACTTTTTTATGCTATATTCTATTCTGAAGGTGACTATATTTGGATGTGGGTGGATGTACATGGTTGTGTGCCCCCACCCCCTCCACCCCCTCAAAAAAAAAGAACAAATATGCACCCTACCCGCTTCGCGCAACGGGCCCGTTCCTGGATTCCATTTGGAGAATCTGGTCACTTCTCAGTAAATAATGATGCACACAACATGATTGATATATAAACAGTAAATGTAAATTAATAAGCTGCTTATTTTCTGGCTCTACACTCCATCGTCATGACCTTGTGCGGTCATTAGTGAACGCTTATTCCAATGATCAGAATTAGCTTTATTTTGCCACCTTGCAATTGTAAGAAATATAGACATGGAATTAGGGTTTGGATGCAAGAGACACACAATAATAATAAACATAGGGAAAAAAACAACTAGAAGTGCAATTCCAAGTAATTGCATGGTTGTGAATGTCACATGCTGTGTGGTGCCTGGTCATGCCAGGCTGACATGAATATGTGCGGTCTGGTCATAGCAGGTTTGCATGAATGTGTGCGGTCTGGTTATGCCAGTTTAAAATGAATTTGTGTCATGCCAGGTTAACATAAATGTGTGGCGTCTAATTGTGTGCCTTACTGCAGGGCACGATGGACAACTACAAATTCCCAAATAGTTACACTTGCCTTGGAGTTATTAGTCCAAGGAGACATATGCTGCATGGTTGTTCAGAGTTGAATGTTGCACGTTACTTGCAGTTTATCAACATCGCTGGATGGGAGAAGAAACTGCTTCAAGTATGATGGTTCTTCTGCTCAAGGCCCTGTACACAGTAAATGTTGCAGTGTTAAATCAACACTTAACAAGTTAAATTCAACACTGTGCCTGAGTGTATTTGGTCCGTATCAGATTTGGTGTAAAATTAACTCTTTCCATAGTGTTTAACTCCTCTTAAAATTAACTTGAATTTGAGTAAAAAAAAATAAACTGTACAGCACCGCCAGCACGTCCGTGAAGGGACGGGCGCCTGCATCTGAGCGGCCGAAGGCCACGAGGGCCTGCAACACGGCAAGTCGCCAGCCCTACTGGGACCCAAACCCCTGGGGTCTGAGCCGAACCTCGGTCCGCGCTAAGGTTCGGGTGCTGCATGAGTCACGATTCAATGAAAATGGCGGTCTTTAAAGTTTGAGAGAGGATGAGGTGGGTGGGCTTTGGGCGGGGCTTTGTAGAGTCTAATTGACACCATGTAACTCTGCAAATAAACACCAACACTAGTAAATATTCAACTCTTTCCGTTGTTGTTATAACTCTAAAAGAGTCAATGAACTTTGACACTGCATATTTAACACTGCAGAATTTACTGTGTAGCGCTTCCGGAGGAAAGGGAGTGCAGAGGAGTTGGGTGGGAGGAATCAGCATGTATTTCACTGTTCGATCTTAGGCAACTGCAAAAAAGGACCCACATTAGGGCAATCCACCCTATCACGGGGCTTATTTCTGGCAACAACTTTTTTTTTACCTTGTAACGTGCAATTTGGAGACAACGGAGTCTGATATTCGACCAAATGTCGGATAGAGCAGGGTCCGGGTGCAAAGTATGGCCAACAGCACCATATTTAGTGGCCCCCACCTTGTTATGAAAGTCTAATAAAAGTTGACATTGCATGGAGTGGATTTTTTTAATGATATAATTTAAAAAATGAAGTCATTAGAGTCATTAGAACCACATCACTCTGTTAGCCACAGTGCTGGAAAACACACATATGAGCAAACTAAGGAATGCCCCTGATTTTGTGGGGTTTAAAAAAAATGGAGATTGACAATGAGTATTTCATTGATAATAATATTTTGAATTGCAAGTGATTCCATTATCTTTTCCAGCATTTTTTTTCAATTGCACCCCTTGAATAGTGTCTAGTTTTAATACATTTCAATCCCCAGGGTAGATGAATTAACATTGTCGGTGAAAACGTCACATTTTAGAATCCAATTTGGCCCGTGAGACAAAAAGTTTGTCTGCCCCTGTTCTAGACTAGAGTATGTAATGACAGTTTGACCCTATAGGTGGTGTCAAAGTACCGCCTACACCAGACGTGAGATGGGAGACACGCACACACACACACACACACACACACGCACATATATACACATATATTTAAATAAATACATATATTGGGTGTGTTTCATATAATACCACGATAAGATTAACTACTTTGTATAAAGTAGTAAACCGATTAATCAACTAATCGTTTCAATAATCTACAACTAATCGACTACTAAAATAATCGCTAGTTGCAGCACACACTAAACGAGGCAAGCCATGACAGCATGCACTTCATGCCAACAGTTTTTCTTTTGTGAAACATGCTCTGTTTCTGAATGCTAAAGAGTGAAACAAGGTAAATACAATATTCGGGTATTTTTGGTGTTTTATATAGCCACAACACATAATATTCTGTGACCCTTGAAAAATCTGTCTAACAGGGCTCCGAACCGGTTCAAGGAATGAAAACGAAAACCGAAAACGAACAGAATTTGATGGAATTTTATCAGGAGCGGAAACGAAAAAATATAATGTTCCGGAACAGAAACGGAACATTATCAAATCCACAAAACTGGTTAAAAACTTTTTTTTTTCGTCCTCTATATATTTTAACATATCCTTTCCTTTCGTCCACTTTCACTGTCAGTCAGCAAGCATATGGGGCTTCATCTTGTGGACAGACAAGGAAGCAAATGTAATGGTGTCTTAAACCCGGTTTCACGTTAATACAGTTGCATTGAAGTTTGAAAGTCCACCAAATATATTTTGTATAAACTACACCTAAAGTTAACATTGCACACTATAAGGAACTTTAAGAACGAACCGGTTCAGGACCGATATTTTGGTGGCGGAACGATTCCGAGAGCGAAAACGTTAAACAGAGGCCTGGCGGAACCGTTCGGAACGGAACGTTTGAAAAATAATTTCGTTTTCAAGCCCTGCAGTCTAATGCTTTAAAATCCCTGGCCGCTCTCTGCTTTGACTTGTGTTCGAGTCCGCTATGACCATTAGTTGCATTGCATCTTCGAGAGGAGCTCATTGCACTGGAGGATTGGCTTCTACTAGTGTCAACAGCTGCTCCCACGCGCAGCTGTACAAGTATGTGTGCAATTACATGTGCAATGTGCATTTGAGCGTTCATGGACACCACCGAGGTTGACAGATTGCGTCAAGTGTGCACTGTTGATACACATCTCAATTAAATTCAAACATGGACAATAAAAATGATTGGTAGAAATGTGTCTGTATGGAGAAATACATGTATAAAGAGGCACACAACACCCAGAGACGCTGTCACACACATATACAGACAAATCACAAACAGTCTGAAGGCCCCTTCATGCCTCGCGTAAATTACGAATATGGGTATAGCCTTATAGTGTTAGTAATTAACATGCGCAAAGGGGTGGATTGCCCTAATGTGGGCCACTGACTAATTTGGAACACCTTTTCACCCAGTTTCAATGATTCTGACTTAAACTAGTCCGTTTCAGTGAAACTATGGTAAAAGCAATCTAAGGTAATGTGTCTAACATTACGTTTAACTGTTCAACACTACATTTTGCTGTACCACATTAGGCAACAGCAGACTGTCCCACATTAGGCAACTGCAAAATAGGGCCTGCATTAGGGCAATCCAACCTACATAATAATTATTATTAACTATATAATTAGTATGAGGTCCAAGGTCATTGAAAAAATACAAAATATTGTCCGTCCAGCATCAGGCTGTGTAGTCTTGAGTATGACTTGAAGTTACCGTGTAATTATCTTGTGTTTAATAACCTTGATAAGTACCCAGTTATCACGGCAGAATATTACGGCAGGAACTGTAAAATTAGGAAAGCTTTATTCGCATTATATTAACATTTATGTAAATGGTAATTCATTAATTGTGCAATCTTGAATGTGTACTTACTCAGTAATCTTTGAAGTAGTTATCATGTGACATCCTTGTAATTGCATAGTAGTTACTTAAATGCTAATTTGTGTTACTGTAAAAGGAAGCATTACCAGGATCCGTGCTGCATGCACATTTCCTGCTACAACCATAGTTACATATTTACATTTGTTTTGAATTGTAATATATTAAACAAATGATTTTAAAAGTTCATCCAATCTTCTGTTCCAGACAAATATACACAGTCAATTTTGCAGTGTTAAATATGGAGTGTAAAAGTCAATTGACTCTTTCAGAGTTATTACAACAATAGAGGGAGTTGAATATTTACTAGTGTTGGTGTTCATTTGCAGAGTTACAAGGCACCGTGTCAATTAGACTCTACAAAGCCCCATCCAAAGCCCACCCACCTCGTCCTCTCTCAAACTTTAAAGACCGCCATTTTCATTGCATCACGACTCATGCGGCGCGCGGACCGAGGTTCGGCTCAGTCCCCCGACCTTTGGGTCTTTTTTGGGATACCTGTCCCTTCATGGATGTGCCGGGGGTGCTATACAGTGTTAGCCAGTGTTAAATTTTTACTCAATTTCGAGGTAATTTTACTCTACAAATTTAACACAATGGAAAGAGTTAATTTAACACCAGAGCTGATAAGGACCAAATACACTCAATGTTAAATTTAACTCTTTGAGTGTTAATTTGACACTGCAACATTTACTGTGTAGCTGTAATTGTATGTTCAAACGTTAAAACGTTAGTTGTAGGCACTATAGTGACTATTTTTTGTAATCAGATTACTAACCCGTTACTACTGAACCCCAGCACTTGCGGAAGCAAATCCTATTTCTTTGAGACACATGCACACAATATCCACACACAAACACACAAACTGACAGACAGTCACACACATGGTCACAGACATACCCCCGCCCACACACACACACACACACACATGCAAGTGACTCAGACATTATGTAAAGTCTATCTCTGATGATAGCACTGAGCCTTGGGCTGCTTGTGTCGCATTAGCTTGACACCGAGGATGCTGCCACCGAGTTGACATGCGCCTGTTTCGCTGTCCTTCCAATATACGCACGCCGGCATGTGCAGTTGTACACGCACATCTGCACACACTCAGCAGAGTGAAGCCTTCGAACCCTTTGAATACTAATGTGAGTGCCCTAGAGCGAGTATTCTTGAATATATGATGTATGAATGAATGAAAATACACAATTTTGGCCGCACACTCATCAAGGATTGCACAATTGACATTGCTGATTAAAGTTGTGGACATTTTATATACTATACCGGTTCAGGACCGATATTTTGGTGGCGGAGCGGTTCCGGGAACGAAAACGTTAAACATAGGCCTGCCTGAACAGTTCGGAACGGAACGTTTTAAGAATAACTTTGTTTTCAAGCCCTGCTATTCTCCAATATCAGCATTTCAGTAGCTTTCAGCAGCAAATTGTTGTGTTTTACATCGTATCTTATAATCCCTGACTGACGGTTAGACTTGGAAATATGAGTTATATAGTTCACAAGCCCACCACAACTAGTGAGAGAAGGGATGGGACTACTTCCGGAGTGCCATTGGTGGCAAATTTGGGTCGTTCAGGAGCGCGTGGCAGAGGGGTAAAAACTGTTCTTGTGGCTTGAGGTTCTGGTTCTGATGGACTTGAACGTCCTGCTGGATTGGAGCAACGTGAATAGATGGTGACCTGGGTGGGAGGGATCGGAGGCTATCTGACCCGCGATAGAGGGAGCTGCGGAGCTGAATTCTTTCTGAAGTCAACTAGCATCGCCATCAGTCTGGTGCTAGCCTGGGTGGCGTTGGTGCTAGCCTGGCTATTGTTGGTGCTAGCCTGGCTGGCGTTGGTGCTAGCCTGGGTGCTGTTGGTGCTAGACCCGGCTGGCGTTGGTGCTAGCCTGGGTGCCGTTGGTGCTAGCCTGGGTGCCGTTGGTGCTAGCCTGGCTGGCGTTGGTGCTAGCCTTGCTGGCGTTGGTGCTAGCCTGGGTGCCGTTGGTGCTAGCCTGGGTACCGTTGGTGCTAGAGCCGGCTGCCGTTAGTGCTAGCGTACCACGCGTTGGCAGCCAACAGTTTGGGTGGAAATTAAGCATAAAAGGAAGTAAGCTTTAATCCCATTATATTTACATTTACTTATATGGTTATTAGGATGGGCATTCGGTATATTACATATTACTTATGTGATTTGGGAATATTTGCCATTGTTTCGTTCACCCAAACTGTCAAAAATAAGTATGAACAACTTGTTTTTGAATCACACATCGCATCCTGGGTCCTGGGAGTTAGCCTAGAGCTGCTAAAAACATGGCTGTCACAGTGTCAAAGTCTCCCCACTTGTACTCAGTTGGAACAAAATATTTTGTAATGGTCTTCGTGCCTCGCGTTGGACTATCATTGCGACCTCGTTTTAGCTTCAAGCACACAGTCCGGAGTCTCGGGACACGGCGCTGTGCCACTACCGGAACTGTCGGAACAGCAGCGTAGAAAGAGCCGGGCCAGGGCTTTCTAGGCGTTTGTTAACTACAAATATTGTTTGAAGTTATCGTCCATGCACTGGCACATGCCGGTGTTAGCACCCGCGGGCAGCCAGCAACGGGGCCAAGCAGGACCAGCACCTCTAGTAGCTCCGCCGCCCGCATACTTGCGGGCTGCTAGTCCCACTCAGCTCCATTGCCAGCAGCCCACAGCACCTGTGGAACACAGCCGTGTCCCGTGCACAGATGGCTCAAACTCAGGCGTGGATAGAATGAGAGGACAGCATGGAGGATGACAATACTTGTGAATAACGGATGCATAGGCTGCCCAGTTATACCGGGAGTCTACGTTACAACACAGAAGCTATAGTGGTCAAAATTATAATTGCCACTATTATTAGCGGATGGTGCGCGGAACAGTTTTAAAAATCGGCGAAAACATTTTTGCGCAAATGTTAGCAGAAAAAAATACATCATCCATGCATCTATCTAATGACATGTTGCCCCCTACTGCCCAAATGATGTATACCACCCATCGTACAGGCACACACAGTGAATGACAGAATATTTACATTTCATAAAGGCAAAATAAAAAAAAACTTGCTTGGTCGATCAAAAAAGATTTTGCTCGACCAAAATTGACCAACTGTCGTTTAATCGATTAATCGTGCCCATCCCTAATGGTAATTCATTAATTGTGTAACCTCGAATTTGTACTTGTACTTGACCAGTAATCAATTAATTAGTTATCATGAAATGACCTGAGAATATCCTTCTTATCACATAGTAGTTACTTGGTAATTTCTGTAACCTGTAGCCTGGTTGCGTAAAGCCCGTCATCCAAACGTTGCATTGCCTGTCCTCTTCTCTCTGGTTGCGTCTTTATCGCTGACACTTTGGCAAACCCCATCATTTGCACATCCATTCCTCGGGACGTGCTTGTATCCATCAGGGGATGTCACCGCATGCGGCAGTGCACTCACAATGTGTGATGAGCGATTCATAAGTAATCATTTGGCTGGCATGTGACACGACCCAGCGGCTTGTAAAGTGACAGAGCATGTCTGACTAACTGTGGCAGCCCATCCCGGCGCCACTGTAGCATGGCATTTCCTGACCAGCGGATGTGCTGTTACCGGTCGTTGAGTTTTTACTGCGTCTGCATGAACAAAAAATGTCCACGGTATAGGATGGGTCGGAAACATGCATGTGGGATCGCTACCAATCCCTCCCATCATGGACTCTTCTGTTTATGCCCCTCCCGTCAGGGAAATTTAGGGAAGAGAACATTGCGTCAGGCTTCCAAAAATTGCTGCTGAAGGGAGTACCATCTCTCTTTCGAGAGGAACATTGCTGCTCCTTCTGCCGGGCGGAGCTGGGCACACATGGCATTTTTTACATTGCTGCATGTTCCCATGAGAAAGTCAGAGTGAAAGATATTCTTTTCTTCCACTCATCAGTGTGATTGTAATGTGATCTGAGTGTGTGTAGTATGTGAGTGTCTTTATAACGGGGATAGACACATAGAAGCACGGCAGGTGAACACAGAAACAGCTTCCGTATCAGCGTTGCCCTGTTTTTCACCATTTTGGACTGTGTGCACTTTGGGAGTGTGTTAATTGTCTATGTTTGTCTGTTTCTGTGTGTATATATATGTGTGCACACACACACTCAGGCATGCTCGTGTGTGCTCACTCGTGTAAGAGAGAGGGCAGCTACGTTGTGTGTGTGTGCAGGGAACTTCACAGCACACACAAAAGAGAAAAGAAACGGACACAAAAAAATACATTTACTCGGTTCATGGTGCGCAGGTCTATATAGCGCTGACGTCCGTTCCTTCTTTTACCTGTGTTTGGAATGGGGTGCATTAGGGGTGTTCGATCTGACGATTCAAACCCGTCCCACGATTCTAAGCAGTCTCGATCTGCCATTTCTAATAGATCGGTACAATCGCGATACACACTGAAACTAGCGTATTAACACCCGAGGACTCGCTGCTTGTGTCGGGCAGACACATGCTGTAGACCCGCTGCTGGTAGCGTTCTAACACCCGCGGGCTGGCGTTTCTGCAACGTGTTGTGCGTCTGTGTTCGCCCCGAAGCGGAGGAAGCTGAAGTTGAAGAGTTGGGCGAATGTGGAGCCAACTTCACCTTCCTCCGCCCGGCGGAGAGGGTGCTGAGTAGCGCTGCAGCCGGACTCGCTCCGTAACGCGGTGAACACAGACATTCAATACGCTGCAGAGACCCGCAGCAGCACCGCAGAGGACTCGCAGCGTGACGTTCTCTCTGCCGGTTTTGAAGTATTTGCGCCGGTTCACTTTGACGGAAACCAACCCATCCATACAATGGATGTTGAGTTTTGCCTCCGACATGGCAAACGGCACATGTGTTGTCGTTTTGGTCAACCAGATGAAGAAGCGTGATGTGCCACGAGTGAGCGTGGCATTAAAGCATGGAAATACATAGATAGAACGCAACGGAACCTGTTGTACGAAGCGTGTTGTAGATATAACAATAATGCTAATATAAATTATAATGTGTATATATAACAATAATGCTGATATAAATTATAATGTGTATATATAAAATAATGCTGATATAAATTATAATGTGAGATATATATGAGATATATACGAATATGCAGTTTTTTGTTTCTTTTGCAAGACACAGTTACAATTAGGGGTGTTCGATCTGGATTATTATATATATTATACATATATATGTGTGTGTGTGTGTAATATATATATATATATATATACACACACACACACACACACACATATATATGTATAATATATATAATAATCCAGATCGAACACCCCTAATTGTAACTGTGTCTTGCAAAAGAAACAAAAAAC
>OMKY01210552.1:0-13284 GCA_900302395.1 Bregmaceros cantori | reverse complement strand
AACGTTATCTATGAAATCACATGCAAGACATGCAATAAAGTATACATCGGAGAGACAGGAAGGAGTTTTAATACAAGGAAAAACGAACACCGAAAAGAATGTGACAAGGAGACAGCGGAAAGGCTAACTAGAGCCAAAAAACTATTAGCATTAGAAAACAATCTTAAATCTGCCATTTCGGACCACTGTAAAAGGTACAACCATGTCATGCACTGGGACAATGCAAGAATCATCACACCAGAGAGCAACAGATATCAACGATGGATAAAAGAAGCAATAGAGATTAGGAAGCGTGACAAGGACTCCATCAACAGAGCAGAGGGATCGTACACTCTCTTGCGCGTCTGGGATTCGATCCTGCAACGGCCCCCGCATGGGATTGGGCGGAGTCGGGCTGGCGGGAACGTCGGCCGGAGCACGCCCACAAGGAAGTGATATAGCTACGGCGTCACCATAACAACAGGACGCCAACTCCATGAAGAAGGCTGCAGCACCGCAGCCGAAACTGTCGAGGTATTTAAAAACCTTTATCTGTCTTGAATAAGAAACAAATATAATTTTAAGTTCCCAACGGGTGTCTCTAAAGGCCAAGTTAATGTAACGAGTAGCGAATTGTTGACATCTTAGTAAAAAGTTGTTTTTGTCAAATTTACTCGAGTAAAAGTAGAAAGTAACTTGTGAAAAATGTACTCCAAAAGTAAAAAAGTACACAAAAAAATTTAATGGAGTAAATGTAATGCGTGTTTTTGGCGGTGGGGGAAACCAGAGTGCCTGGAGGAAACCAACGCAGACACGGGGAGAAACATGTGAACTCCACACAGAAAGGACCTGTTTGGGATGGGATTCGAACCCATGACATTCTTGCTGTGAGGCAGCAGTGCTAACCACTGCGCCACCGTGCTGCCCGTATGATATACCCACTATACTGTGATCTACATTTTAGGTCATATGGCCGGTGGTGTACTGGGGGGTTTTCAAAGTGGGGGTACGCAATCGGTGACGTCATCGATTTCACTGCCATTGACATTGTCAGTGTCGTGAGTTCGACTACGCCCAGTTTCAGACTAATCCAATCCAATAAAGATGGAAAAAAAAAAAGAGTTGGTACTTTTTCATTGAGGATCGTATTTGGTGTTTACATCGGATTGTACTTTGCGCAGCTACGTTTCATGTAACGTTTGATTGTGGCGTGGTGGTGTTAGGGACGGAGGGCTTTGATGATGACCTCAGAGGCGGGTGTTTGCTAGTTTGTAAGTGTTTTAATGTGAATCCCCTCTACTGGGGCTTGTATTAGGTACCGGTGTTATGCTGTCTGCTGGGGATTATTCATTAGGCATAGTTCTCGACACACACTTCTAACATAGGGTAAACATATGGGCTTTGAAAATATGTACACATGTACCCTATCTATTATTATTTTATTAAATGATTACTGTCAGGGCTCCGAACCGGTTCAAGAAACGAAAACCGAAATTCGAACAGAATTTTGCGGAATTTTTCAGGGAGCAGAAACGGAAACTGTTCAACTGTTCCGGAACAGACAAACCACAAAACCGGTTGAAAAAGTTTTTTTGTTCTCTATATATTTTAACATATCTTATGTCTGGGAGACTATTTCCGGTTGTGCGGTTGTGAGGTTTCATCTTGTGGACAGACAAGGAAACTAATGTAATTTTAAACCCGGTTTCACGTAATGCAGTTGCACTGAAGTTTGAATGTTCACCAAATATATTTTCAATAAACTATATCTAAACTTGACATTGCAAAATATAAGGAACTTTAAGAATGAACAAAATCTTTGTGTTCCGAACCGATATTTTGGAGGCGGAACGGTTCCGAGAACGAAAATATTAAAATAGGCCTACCTGAACCGTTCGGAACGGAATGTTTTTAAAATAATTTCATTTTCAAGCCCTGATTACTGTAGTGATTACGTAAAAGACACACCCTTAGCTCCATATTTGGAAATGGGGCATCCCCGAACCTCTATGGACCGCCCCGACATACGGGTACTTTCTCAACAATGGCAGAGCCCAGAACCTTCAAATTACGACTTCCGGCAACTTCAAATGTCCCGCCGTTCATCACAATGGGATGGCGTCAGGCGCGCTGCGTCCACGCGTACACCACTGATTGACAGGGTTTTTCTAATCTCGGTAGTGGTGGGTGGACGACGTACTCCCGTGTGCCACGCCCACGACACCCATGTATACGACCCAGCTCGAGGACGTACCCACGCTGTCGCTGACGGCTGACAGCTGGCCGTTCTTCTTGGTGCTCACGTACTTTCCGTTGTTGGCTCGGAGGGCGACGCGCCGGCCGCGCCACTGGATGGAGAACAGGGTGTTGACTTCCCTGCAACCACAGGCTGGTTATTAGTTCTAATCGTGGATTAATTAAATATGAAGAAGGGTGTTGGAAGACTTTTATATTGGATGGAGGAGAGCGGGCGCTGCTGGTAGTAGTGGTACAAAAAATAGTACTTTTAGTGCTAGCAGTATGTGTGGCAACCCATTATAAACATAGTACTGTTAGTGCTAGCAGTATGAGTGGTAACCAGGGGTTAATTTGAGCCGGAACACGCCGGAACAGGATCCGGCACCTCCTCATTTTGACCCCCCGGTGTTCCGGGACCTATTTGGGCGGATCCGCCACCTGTCGTGACATACTTTTGAAATTATTATATATTAAAAATATAAAGTGATAAATCGAACACACAGTGCGGCAGCCAAACTCGCTGCCGTGTCTGTGCAGCGTCTGCACAGACACACACACACACACACACACACTGCGCGCCGCCGCTGAGCAGCCACACTCTTCAGCGCTGATTGACGCTGAAATACGTATCGACACAGACGGACAACGCGGCGTCCAAGTGCTCGCAATAAGGATTTTGTTCACCACCATTCAGCGGAGAGTGGCAGTCGGCGTTTCGCGCTTTGTCTCTGTCTGTGTGTATGTGTGTTTCTTGTTCAGCGGAGGCCGAGAAATGTGGATAATGTTGTCCGTGCTGGTGTGTCTAGTCGAGAACAAGTGATTTAAAAATAATAAAATATATATTATCGTAACTCTGACACCTCTCCGTGTTGGCGTATGTGTGTGTCGCATTGTCCACACTCGCCCGCACTTCATAGACGTGATGTTAATTTAAATCCTGAAGTTTAAAAAATTGTGATCAGGAAACGACAGGGTACTGAGTGAATTTGTGAACTCGCAGCGGGAAGAAAACATAGCAGACAATACCAGTGGTGCGTTTATGTGCTGCAAAGAAAGCGGAGAGTTGGGCGCACCATGTATGAACCTAATGCACTTTGCATTCATGTACGACGCAATCTTTTTCTTTAAATTGTGCACATGTTTTGGAGAGAGGGGTTTTCAGGGAATCCAAATATGTGTTTGTTAGTGGGCGGGTACGGGTGCTGTGCTTCTCAAAAAACGGACCCGTGCAGGACTCGTTGGGTCGTTTTTACTTGTTTTCCTGTGCGTTCCGGCACCTGAGTCCACGTCGCCATCGACTTATGGCCTAATTTTGTTCCGGGACCTGGTAATTTACAAATTAAGCACTGGGCGTGAGGTTCTGGTTCTGACAGACCTGAACCTCATGCCGGATGGAAGCAGCGTGAAAAGATGGTGACCAGGGTGGGAAGGATCGGCGGCTATCCATCCCGCCAGTTTGTGTGCCCTCGAAGAGTAAAGAGAGCCGATGGAGGGGGCGGGGGTGGCGCTGCAGCCAATCAGTTTCTCAATCCGCTGCGGTCTCTGTTTGTCCCTGGTTATGGCAGGGACACAACACGGTGATGGAGGAGGAGAGGATCAGGGCTCCAAACCGGTTCGAGGAACAAAAACGAAAACCGACAACAAAAAAAACTGAATTTTGCTGAATTTTACGAGAAGCGGAAACGGAAAAATGTTCCGGAACAAATGTTCCGGAACAGAAACGGAACATTCAAAATCCACAAAACCGGTTGAAAATGTTTGTTTTTTGTTCCCTATATATTTTGACATATCTTATATCTGGGAGACTATTTCCGGTTGTGCATCCATCCAACTTTCGTCAACTGTCGTCAAGCCCCATGCATCTGGGGCTCGTGGACAGATGAGGAAGCGAACGTTATGGTGTTTTAAACATGAATTATGAAATGTATGCAAAATAAATATATTTGTATAAATTATATCTAAACGTAACATTGCACACTACTAGGAATTTTAAGAACAAACAAAATCTTAGCGTTCCGAACCAGTTCAGAACCGATATGTTGTTGGCGGAACGTTTCTGAGAACGAAAACGTTAAACATAGGCCTGCCTGAACCGTTCGGAACGGAACGTTTTAAAAATAATTTCGTTTTCAAGCCCTGGAGAGAATGGACTCAATGACAGCTGAATTAGAGTCCATGCATTGGAACTGCAACGTTCCTCCCCACTGGGTGTCAGCGGCAACATTTCGATTAGCCGGCATGTCGGTCATGGGACGCCAGCATTCCGGTTCAGGCATTCAGCATTGGGTTTAGGAACGGCCTTTTCAGCATGCCACAACCATGGGCGCCAACGTCAGGAGTGCTCCGGAACTTGGGATTGATGAGCACCAAGGCTTGAAAACGAAATTATTTTTAAAATGTTCCATTCTGAACGGTTCAGACAGGCCTATGTTTAACATTTTCGTTCTCGGAACCGTTCAGCCACCAAAATATCTGTCCTGAACTGGTTTGGAACGCAGAAAATTCTGTTCATTCTTAAAGTTCCTTATATTGTGAAATGTTAAGTTTAGATATAGTTTAGTGGACTTCAGTGCAACACATCTTATGTGTTATGTGTTCACTAAACGTGAAAACCGTGTTTAAAAAACCATTACATTCACTTCTTCGTCTGTCCACAAGATGGAGCACCAGATGCTAATTTATTTTCAAAGACATGAATTTAGTAACGCACATATTTTTTGGTCACAGCGCCGGAATGCACCATCAATTAGGACACGGGCACCCGCGGGCAAAAACAAAAGTCGGCTCCTATGGCCGCAAACACGGCACTTCCATGTGAGAGCGCAAATGTACCGTGTCGGAACCGAGGAACCTCCAAATAAAGCCGTCAGAGAGAAAAACAACTGAGTGTAGGTGAAATTAGGGGTGCAACGATTAGTCGATTAATCGATGACAAATCAATTATGAAATCAATCGACCACTAATGTAATAATCTATAATCGGCAAAGAATTGAATTATTGTTATTGTTGGCAGTTTTTATATAATTTCAGAAACACTAAATGGACTTCATTGATTTAAAAAAAGCAAACGAAGAAGTAACTTAATATTTTTGATCACATTTCTTTAAGGAAATAACTTAATCTTTGTGCATTTTTGTTTATAAAGCCAAATTTGACTAGATTTCAAGTTGACATCAATTTCTCATAATTGTAGCTCGCTGTGAGAATTTGGAGTATTTTTTAAAGAAAAAAATATCCAACCGATTAGTGGATCTAACTAATCGTTAGTATGAGATGAAGGAAAGAGGAAAGCAAATCTGATTAGAGTCAAGCAGTGGCCTTTCTTACATCACAGGTTTCATGTGTACAACAACGTATCCAGGAAGCTGTCACTTCATATATTTCACAACAAAAAACCCCACCACACAGTTGCCACTGCACAAGGTGTTGCACATTATAAATGCAATATTATCTAAAAAAAAATGTTCAAGCAAAAATAAATATAATAATTGCAATGACAGGAAGAAGAGTTAAACACTACAAATGGAGCGGGAAAGAACAGATCAGCAGAAAAATGGCTAAACTGACGAGAGCAAATTACAAAAGAGAGGACCTCGTCACAGACAGGAAGAATAGAACAATAGAAGACAAGACTGCGGATAACACTGCTGAATATTATGACTACTGAGCATGATAAAAAGGGGCTGAGGATATGTTTTTTTTCCCACATATGGAGAACCATCCTCTAGAAGTGAATGAAAAAAGGAAGTGCAACTCTATCCTGCCAGAACCAACAAATTGTCCAAGCCTTGCACACGATTAGAACGATCATTGGGTCTGGTAAAACGAGGGTTGAAAAACATGTAAAAAAAGTGTCATTCAAATCGTGTTATCTAGTCACAGCGCAGTAGGTGGGACAAGCGGCGTGGAGGCGTGACCACCAAACTCCGCCCATGCCTCGCGTCGCACATACCAAACTCCGCCCACACCAAACTCCGCCCACATCTCGATTCAAATAATTCGATTGGTCAGCCCATATACGGGTGACGTCTGCCTGATTTGGATGATTCGTTGCCTCTGGCTCGCCAGATGTGACAGGACAGGAATATCGTATCACGATGAATCAACTTGATTTCTTTGGAGGACAATTTCAATTTCACTAGATTATTTCCTGAGGTGGAAAGAGTACTGAAAAATTGTAATTTAGTAAAAGTATCTTTACTTTGCTTAAATTGTACTCAGAGTAAAAGTAAATTTACCCATCTCAAAATGTACTCGAGTAAAAGTAAAAAATTACTTCATTGAAAATGTAATGAGTAAAATGAGTGAAAATTACTTTTAATTATATCATCAATTATGTATCACGGGGAGCAGAGCACGGGTGCCGGGGACGCCCCGCACTTCTGTGATGGAGCAGCGGCAGCAATAAGCGGCGCGATTGGGGACTCGCCAGACTGCACAGGAGTTTAACTTTCCGCCTGAATTAAACATTTTCACCATCCACCATTATGTTTTGTAATCAGTAATGTGAGGGGACTCAAATGTAATGAGTTAAAAGTACTAAGGTAAAAAAGTACTTGAGTAAAAGTAAAAATTACACATTTCAAAAACTACTAATAAAATTACAAATTACTCAGAAAAAGTAATTAATTACAGTAACGTGAGTAAATGTAATGGGCGCAGCCGCGCAGCAGGTTATGTTTTTATTTTTGTTTTTAACTGAAAAAGTCTCGATGAAATTTTGCAGAGTTGTTGGAAATGACAAAAGAAAATATTGGTGCATTTCTGTAGCCTATACGTAACATAATCATACTTAATCACCAACTTACCGATAGATCGCTGTGCGCTTACAGTGGTCACGTGACTAGAGTTCCAGGTCCAGGGTTCGCTGGGAAATGCAGTCGGCATGTTTGCCGGTGTCATCAATCGCAATCGCGCTACTCTACGAACACTTGCATTGATAATGGGTTGCCTCACATACTGCTAGCACTAACAATACTATATTTCTGTACCACCACGGCGCAGGTTTGCAATCTCTGAGTGCTTCTAGATTCACAATGTAACACCATGTTTTACATCCCTTCATTTACATTTGTGTCCTGGTGCTTTACGTGTGTCCTGAAACCATTTACAGCTAATCCAAACAAGTTTTTGTTTTTTGAAAAGACGGCCATGTCATTTTCCTACTTGGTTGTTGGGTCTGTTGTCATAAGAACATTTTGCATGATTGTGACTAGAGATGTCCCGATCACGTTTTTTTTGCTCCAATGCCCATCCTCTACGTATATACCGAGGCC
Source organism: Bregmaceros cantori (assembly GCA_900302395.1). Taxonomy (NCBI): domain Eukaryota; kingdom Metazoa; phylum Chordata; class Actinopteri; order Gadiformes; family Bregmacerotidae; genus Bregmaceros; species Bregmaceros cantori. The sequence continues at coordinate 5,791 of OMKY01210552.1, read as the reverse complement.
CACTACCGATTCCTGATGCTGTAAAACTTGGTAGTACCGAATCTATTACAAACTATGTTTAAGAAATATGAACATGTAAAGATGATTATTCTGCTCTGAGATTTCTTCTGTCAAGAAATATAAATGCCAAATAGTTTGGGTACTACTAGTTTTTGCAGAATCAAGGTATTGGGCTCAGTGTCGAGTATCGGGACCGATCCTGTCACGGTACTGGTACCTTAAAAAAACTGTGATCCAATCAACGATCTGAGGATCGGAGTGGGACTCCACTAATTGTGAGGTTCATATTTTGAAGTGTAATGGCAGCTCAGATAAGGTGTCCACGTAGAGGAAATGACCAGTCTTGACACGGAAATATGTCTAGAGGGTTCATTTATTATGCTATACAGGACATTAGTTGGGTATCGGCTAGCTAAGCTAAGCTATGAGCTAAGCAGGGAAACATCAGGGGGAACAACCACATCAGAAAGTATCACTGATTTATAGCCTATGGTAAGGGACATCAGATGATGTCACAACCTGTAGCCAATCAGGACAACGGAGGCGTGACTCTATCACATATCCATAACAGAAGTCATTCATTTTCATAAGCATTCCTATCCATTGTTGGCAAGTATGTTTTTTCGGTATTGTTTTGAAGTGTTTTGTTTAAGTTGCTAGTGTTGAAGGAAGTGTTCTCTCCCAACCCCATATTTCAATGTCAGTGTGTTGAATTGCATGAATTGGTGCGTCTCAAACAGGTGGTGGAGGTTTGTGAACCCTTTTGTTCCCACGCGGGGAGGTGAAAAGGCCGGCACTCAGTGTAATGTGCATGCTGGGTTGTGCCAAGTGTGTTGCTCATTACCTATCTAATTGTCTGCTGTATTACTACCATGGACTGTCAGCCGAGTCTGCTGAATGAAAATAATTTCCCAATTGGGATTAATAAAGTATTTTGATGGATTTTGATGAGAATGGACAGCCGGGTGAAATTTAGCAATTCTGCTAAGCCTGATCGTCAGTGCGCCGAACCGGTTCAAGGAACGCAAACGCAAACTGAAAACAAGGAATTTTATGGAATTTTCCAAGGAGCGGAAACGAAAAAAGATTTCTTGAAATGTTCTGGAACAGAAACGGAACTTTATGAAATCCACAAAAACGGTTAATAACGTTTTTTTCCGTTCTTTATATATTTTAACATATCCTATGTCAGGGAGACTTTTTCCATCCCCTTTCACTGTCAGTCGTCAAATCCCACGCATCTGGGGCTCCATCTTGTGGACAAACGAGGAAGTGAATGTTAATACAGTTGCTTCGGAGTATGACGATCCACCAAATATATTCTGTATAAACTATATCGAAACTTAACATTGCACAATATAAGGAACTTTAAGAACGAACAAAATGTTTGTGTTCTGAACCGGTTCACCAATATTTTGGTGGCGGAACAGTTCCAAGAACGAAAACGTTAAATATAGATCTACCTGAACCATTCGGAACAGAACTTTTAAAAAATAATTTTGTTGGCAAGCCCTGCTGATCGTATCTCCTTATTTTCATTTCTCATGTTGAAATGCATTTCATCTGTCTTGTGCGATGCACCATGTTACAATGTTTAAGGGCACTGTACTGTCTGTCCTAAAATAAAAGTGATTCAACTGGTGCACTGTTTAGGGTCGGTAGGCCGAGTCCGGACCATTCATAAAAGTTGTCGCACCATTGTTTGGGCTGTCTTCCTCTTCTTCTTTTACCTTCTAAACACTATTTGAGACATTGTTTTGTCAGGCCTATTTGGACACGCTTTATATATATATACACTACCGGCTGTGTGCTGTGGCCGCTGTATAGCATGAGAGAAGGGTTAGGGGGAATAAAGGTGGCGGCCTCCCACTGGTGTATGCCTTTGTTCAATTGATGCCTGCCAGACTGGGGTGGGGGCTGGTTACAGGCCCCCCTCCTGTGAGGGCCACGTTGCACCACCCCCTCGGAGTGTGGCCAATCGGCGACCAGCAAACATGGCCACGGACGGCCACATTCCAGGCCCACACCTTAGTGGTCCCTGAAATGTATGGCCTGCCAGGCCGATTTGCACTCGTGGAAAAGCGATTTTCCAGGTGGATGTGCACGTGAAAAGTGGCTGTAGTGTTTATAGATATGCTTTTGATTATCACAATTATTGCTTTAAGTGACGTCAGCCCTCAGAGCGCTTTATGTGATCTGTGAGTTTGTCATCCTTCGGGTGGCGTGGTTTTGGAATCATTCAATTGTGTTACTCAGTTTTGTTGTCCAATTTACACAGTCAAGGCCGTATAAGACTACTGGCTTCATATAACAATTGTACATTTTGGAGTTGATGTGTTGCGGAATTCACTTTGATGGAAGGAGTTGTTCTTTCCAAATGTTTAGCATCATCATCATCAATACCCTAGTCTGGCTGACCATTGGGGTGCCACTGAACTCTTTGCAACCAGCGCTCTCCATATCTCTCTGTCCTTGGCCACTCGCATGGTGTCACTCAGCCTGCACCGTGTCCACTTTTGGATGTTATCCTCCCATCGCTTTCTCTGTCTTCCTCTCTTCCTTCCACCTTGTAATGTGCCTTGAAGGATTGTTTTTGAGAGTCCTTGGCATGTCGTGACATGTCCGTACCATTTTAGTTTTATTTATTTGACTGTGGTCATATAAATGTTCTTGCCATAGTTACGGCACATGAAAATGTTTAGCATATATAAACAAAAATGTTAGTTCTTACAATTTTTCATAATGCCAATGAAATATGTTAAGATCTTCCGTTTTTCTCTGTTTGTAACAGGTACCTTTCCGGCTTGCGTACTATGCCATGGGGTTCCACTGGCCGCTGGGTGAATCCATGTGCAAGGCTACAGGCATCATGTTCTACATCAACACTTACGCTGGCATCAACTTCATGACCTGCCTGAGCATCGATCGGCTTATCGCGGTCGTGCTGCCGCTCCGCATGGCGCGTTTCAGAAAGATTGGAACCGTGCGCTACATCTGTGTGGGCGTGTGGCTGCTGGTGCTGGCGCAGACGCTGCCTCTGGTGGGCATGCCAATGACGCGCCTGGAGCCTGACGGATTCGTCACGTGCATGGAGTACCCCAACTTCGAGACAGTCGACCACATTGCCATCATCCTGATTGGCGCGGTTTTCCTCGGATATGGCTTACCGGTAATAATCATCCTGCTCTGCTACTCGATCCTGTGCTACAAATTGCTAATCACCGCCAGGGCCAGTCGCCTCGCAGACAAATCGGGCCGTAGTCGCAAGGCCATTGGCGTGATTTGTAGCGTGTCGTTTGTGTTTGTCGTGTGCTACAGCCCGTACCATATCGACCTGCTCCAATACATGGTGCGCAAGCTGGTGCAGAGTCCACCGCCCGATTGCGCGCAGCTGACGGCGTTTCAGGTTTCGCTGCACATGGCCGTGATGCTGATGAACCTCAATGCGTGCCTCGACCCCTTCCTCTACTTCTTTGCGTGCCGAGGATACAAGCACAAAGTACTCAAGCTGCTCAGGCGGCAAGTCAGCGTGTCCTTCTCTAGCGCGGTGGCGCGCACTTCGCCCGAGTGCTCGTCGCGCGATGTCGCCAGCGACAACAAGATTACGCTCCAAGATCGGTCTCCGACAAGCAATTTCACAGCTATCTCAAATCGCCTGTCTCTCAGGCTGGGAAGTCAGTAGGGATGAAGATGGTGAGATAATGAAAGACTACATACCTCACTGAGTGACTTCTTGACTTGCTACTGACTTATGATGGGGCCGGCTTCAAAAGAGACCATGCATTGCTGAGCAAAATGTGAATATTTGTTTTTTTTTGCTATTTGTTTATTAATCACATTTCTTCGGTTCAACCACTAAATAAATGAATGCTGGACACCTGGAATTCATTGAGCATTTACTACATTTCATGGTTGGTTAATAGACAGGTTTACCCACGAAATACAGGGGGCTGGCGTTTTGTCCCGCTGGGATGAAACACACTTCCGGTGTCTGTATGAGTTCCATTTCATCTCGTCGTAGTGGACCGCGGTGGCTCACAAAAAACAAAATGCTCACCAATTCAAAATCTGACCACTAGATGTCAGTCTGTGACCTGTTACACATCACCTCCCTTGCATCATTTTACATAAATTTTGATGAAATACAGTCAAAATCCGACTTAAAGTTACTCACCGAGTGGTTGCATGTTTTTCTGGACCAATAGGCTGGCTGCTTCTACTAGTTATTCCAAAAGGAATGAGAAAATGGAACGAGTTGCACTGATTATTAAATCGTGCGTTTGTGGGTCACACATCCGCAAGTGGTACCCAAGTTACCACCATCCGTTTTAAATAACCCTGTAGGTGTGTGTTCCCACCGAATATACATGTTGAAAAATAGCCAAAAACACAGCGAACTAAATGGCACCGGATGTGACTATAGGGAGATGTATACTGAGGCCCAATAACACTAGTCTAATATATTTCCTGTTGAGAGCCACCATGTATTGCACCCACTAAGCGATATTGGTTGGAACTAAGGCTCAGGAAGCTCCAGCAACTGAAACTTTCATCCGACTAGTTTTGTTGAGCAAAAAAATGCAAATGTGTATTTAATAGGTAGCCTAGTTTGGTTGCTGTTCCATAATTGGCTAAGAGTCATCTGATGGTTTGTGGAAAGTCAACCTTTAAAAACTAACTTTAAAGTCAGAAATTCTCTCCTTTAGTTCCTAATGCGTCTGTTGAATATGCAATGGGTTAAGCTATGTTCAACACAGAGCTTTGAGCCGATATTTTTATTTTTAAAAAAAGTATAACAATTAAAAAATATTCTTCCCGGAGCGGTTGATTTTGTTCCTGTCAGCTGAAAGTGTTTTAATTTAAGTTGACGCTCGGGCTGGGAAGGCGCACGGCGGCAGAGACTGGCAGAGCAGTAGACTGTGCGGTGGGGGCAGATGGCTGGGAAGGCACACAGCCACACCGTTTTTCAACAAAACTTTGAGGAACGAAACAAAACTGGTATTAAGTGGCTACCATTATTTTAAAATAAGTGTTCCTGTTCCAGAACTTATAGAAAATAATAGCGCTTCCGGTTTTTGTTTCTGTTCCTTGGAAAATACAAAAAGTTCCTGGTTTTCATTTTCATCCCAAGCCATCGTGAATGACGGGTTCTTGCCTTTTTTTCACGTGAAGCATCATCACCGAACACGGATAGCAGTGGTTTGTGCTGCGTTTCCTCGAGGCTGCAGGTAGAGAGCACTGCTGCCCTGCTAAGGCGCTTGGTGCTGCCTGCCTCTCAGGCAAGTTAGCGCTTGCTTACTGTCTGCAGACATGTAAATATTCAGTTACTATTATTTCCAATCATTGGCAATTGAAATGCAACAATAATAAGTCTATTTATTTATACATCTATCATGTCCTGAATGCCTTTACTCTCTAGCCTGGCGAGCCAGAACCAACACACCGTACACACATCGCACATTGTTAGTTTGTACGGGCTACGCAAGACGTGGCCGTAGTTTGTACGGACTACGCAAGACATGGGCGGAGTTTGTACGGACTACGCAAGACGTGGCCGTAGTTTGTACGAACTACGCAAGACATGGGCGGAGTTTGTACGGGCTACGCAAGACATGGCCGTAGTTTGTACGGACTATGCAAGACGTGGCCGTAGTTTGTACGGACTACGCAAGACATGGGCGGAGTTTGTACGGGCTATGCAAGACGTGGCCGTAGTTTGTACGGACTACACAAGACGTGGCCGTAGTTTGTACGGACTATGCAAGACATGGGCGGAGTTTGTACGGGCTAC